>JAHPZR010009632.1:5000-11968 GCA_019787425.1 Platygyra sinensis | reverse complement strand
TAGAGTACTAAAGCCGTTACGTCACGCTTCCATGGCAACCAAATTTTCAGTTCTAAACAAACGCTCGTGAAACAAGATGGCGGTGCAGTGACAATTGCTTCTCTGCTTTCTTTCTTCGAAAATGAGAATAAATCCGTTTCACGAGGTGAATATCACTTCAAATCAAACAATGTGGAAAGCTTTAGTGCAAGTCAAGGTGTTTTCAAGAGACAGGTTCACGCAAGTATGAAGAAAATAGTGTGATAATGTGACGATAAGTGAAATGCGGTAAATGGCCAACATTGAACTGAAAGCTTATAGAAAACTACTGTTAAACTTTCTTTATTATAATTTTCTTTTTGGATATACCTTGATCGAAACAATGTGATTAAATCGAGTCGGTGCAAGTGCCCACGGGGAGCTTACAAATGTAGCCATGATGCAGCTCTGTTCATCTACGGAAATTATAACTTGCGTCGGACTGATGTTGTCTGTTCATGGAAAAAAGGAATGCACCCGATATTTCTCGGAAATCTATCGCTGAAATGTTTCCTCCAACGTAACAAAGGTAGGATATACAGCCTTACTCCAACAACCAAATCAAGGACGTCGAGAACTGCGAGAAGCGCTGCATTCATGCAGAACTCCGAGCGTATGGAAAGTTCACTGGCCAGGATTGTCTCTCTGATCTGCAGTCAAAGAACTGATTTGATTTACAATTTCCCTATCTTTTAGTTTTCATCTGATAAACTCTAGTTGTTCAGCAGCAGTTGATAGAGTGAGAAATTCTTCGGGAAAATTAATTCTTCCACTGTTGAGACAGGAAGATCCCCCAGTTGTTTTGGCTCAGGGCTTAACAGCCAACGTGGAGCGATCGACTGCAATCGATTTTGGCTCCTCCTTCAATACTAATAGGGTTACCCCATCCCTTATTAAGCGTCTCTAGGGGGGAATATGACATTTCACATGTCAAAGCTGTGGCATGGGGAAATAAATGAAAAAAATGGGGGGGCGGTTGAAAATTTCTGACTATTTTCTTCTCTATTTTGCAATTCCAGCTGAAATATAATGTCTGCATGACAGTGTAAATATATGAAGGACTAGACCTTAATATCTTAAAATCCTAAAGTTCAGCATTTTCCAATGGATTCTACATTTTGCTATGGCCTTTGTTGCCCTTGCTTCACTTTCAGTTAATGCCCCATTGTTTAGAAAAGGTGGTATATTCACTGAGACACCATCTGGTAAAAGGTCCTGAATCAGAATGCCTTTGTCTGCTAGGACCAAATCCTCAGCAGTCAGTTGATTTAACAATCCAGATTGTTGCACAATTGTTTTATCAGATATTGAACCTGGCCTTATGCTCCTGAGATGTAGGTAATTACCCCCCAATGACTGTAAACTAAAGAGTGCATTCCTCTGTAACTTGAGTAAGTAAAATATTGCTGGCTCATTAATCCTGGGGCGGCAATCTCAAGGGCCTGTCCAATGTCCTCAATGTCGTGCAAGACCCAAATTGATTAAATGATGATAAGGCAGACAGTTTGTTCTTATCCCTAGAAGGGACTGATGTCATGAGGTCAGTAAATTGAATGGATAACATGGATGATTGGGGTAACAATATTTGCAATTGTGGATACACTACAGCTAAATAATTTAGCGAGATGAAGATTTCTGTAATTTTGTCTGACTTTCATAAATGTAAACAAATATTTGGTCTTCGAATCTGATTGATTCGACTCTCCAGCCAGCAAAGTATATTGATTTGATCTTTGAACCTTTCTGTATAACTGACAACAATGTTGAAGACATCTCTGGTCTTCATCCAGTGTAAAAACTGTCTAAAGATTTTTTAAGTATCCAATCTTTTTTGTCAAGTCCGTTATTTCCCTCTTTGCTCGTTTTAGCTCTGCTTCTAAACTGAAAATTCCTCTGTGCTTGATTCAGATCTCTCAGGGACTCGGTGTTGGGATTGAGCTAATTCTCCCTTGCAGCCTCTATCACTTCTTGCATACATACTATACATTCTCCTTCCTGGCTGGCTCATTTCTTTCCTTTTTTTTCTCTTCATTATTCACTTAAACGAAAGGGACTTTTAAAGTCAAAATAAGAGTACCAGTAATAACCAAACAAAACAAATGAAAATACCGACTTGAACGTGACAAATACATGCAATGCGAGCAACATGGCCACCGCCATTCAACAATTGATCGTGCAAACGTACCGTACTTTTGGTCTCACTGCATTCTTCAATTTGAAAAAGTATATGACAACGAAATCCTTACTGACCTCTATAGACGAATCCACTTTGTATTCATCCGCTTTTTTCCCTGCTAGGGAAACTAAAGATCTGTACGTATCGCTTTCGGATCGATGGTTGCAGTCGGGCGCAAAGCATTGGACCATTACGATCGTTTTAACCGCGTTTTCTTTCAGTTTTAAAACTACAGGGCTTCTACTGTTAACAAAAACATAAATAAACCTTATTGTAACTCTCCTTTTGCTTTTCTAAACTTTAATTACTCACTTGACCTCTTCTACACAAAGGTTACAAGAGGGTCGCATTCTTTGTTTAGAACTGAATTTTTTAGCGCCATGGCAACGTGACGTCACACTTTAGAACTCTATAAATGTACATAATCACAAATGTATTAATTAAACACGTACAGTGAAACAGTGCCCATCGAAAAGCAATTAGTATTGATTATAAAAGTCTGGACTTCGGGAAATAGAGCAAGTTGATGTCATAATTTGCAGATTTAACGCCGTACAAAGGAAAATTAAGTTTCTTAGCATCGCTGCTGGATGACCATGTTTCACCTAGAATATTATCATCAGAGGTAAGGGCGGCATACCTGGGGCAAAACAAAAGAAGTGTCTCACCGATTCAGTGTCAAGATCGCACTCGCAAAAAGGTGATGCACAACGGTTAATTTTAAACAAACAGTCTCTTAGACAAGAAAAACCAAGTCTAAGACGGTGTGATAAATAGATGCATGCCTAGAAAAAGAGAAATCAAATAACTTGTTATAAAAATAGGGAAAGAGAGTTGACCTTAACTTAGCTTGAAAAGTGGGAAGAGATACAGAGTTTCGAACATCTAGGTCCAGAGTAAGACTTTTGAAACCAAGAAGTTCTACATGAAAATTGTGTTAAGTTTTCCTTTGACCTTAGACGATGATGTGTTCGTTCACTAGATAGTTTAGGAAGTAGCTCACTTATAATAATAAGGTGCAAGATTCTTTAATATTTTGTAAAATTGACTTAGAAGGTGTAATTTCCTTCTGCTACTAAGAAACTCCCAAGCAAGTTCCTTGTATAGCCTTGCAAAACCGATGCCTTTTCTTGCTCCTGTCACCAACCTTGCAGCTTCGACCATTGAATGGAGCATTGAGGTCAAGGGAAAACACAACTCACATGAGGGGACGCAAGCGGTGAAAACTGGAAGTATGGCATCACGCAGAGAGATTTGTCTGCGGTTAGCAATGGCGTGATTATCTGTCATATAAAGCTTTGGTCGGCTGTCATCTCTCTTCCTCTGAGACATCTGGCATATGTTGTTGTCAGATCTGTGTGCGTGTCCAAACTATACTTATTTACCGCGTGCATATTGTCGCGAGGCCTTATGTGGCTAAAAACAGAATTGTGATGGCGCCAAATATGAAAGGGTTCGCGCTCTTCACTCGCGCCATCAACGACGATGTATCCTTACTTGCACCAGACAAATACCGGTATGTCCTAAGTAGCAGTATTTGTACAGGATCCCCAGGTCAGCTCTTAAAGAAAGATTTAATTGTGTCGAGTTTCCCCGATGAATTTAGAACTGAAGACGTTCACTTCGGCTGGCCGATGGAGACATTTGTGACGGTAAGGCCTACTCTGAGTAAATACTTCGAAATTGCCGCCTCGCCAGTTAAGCTTCGGTGGTCGTTTTGTTAGCCAACAGCTAGAAAAGTACTCATTGTCGGAATAAAGTGCGTTTGCATGTTAAAAATTATTCCGTGACGGCGTTTACAAATGCAGTGCCCAGTGAAACCGCTAACTAAGGTGGATGACAAAAAGGTCAACGATTATGGATCGTAATTGCGCTGCCAACTAGTGGAACGAGACTTTGGATTTGCTCTGATGTTTCACCAAATCTGCAAGATAGGTTGCTGAATGTTTTGTTCACGAGGACTAGTGGGTCATCAAACAGTTTGACCTAAGGTGAAAGAATTAATCATGCAGCTTAATTAATGTTTTTGTTTATCAGAACTGGCGAATGACCAACCTAAAACAATTAGGATGTAAACGCGAAACAAATAATAACACAGCTTAATATTTTGTTCATCGCAACTGTCGGTTCGCACACCTCAAACAGCTTGATGTAACGCGAAAGAAATATTCACGCAGCTTAATATTTTGTTCATCATAGCTGGCGGGTGTCACACCTCAAACAGCTTGATGTAACGCGAAAGAAATAATCACGCAGCTTAATATTTTGTTCATCATAGCTGGCGGGTGGCGCACCTCAAACAGCTTGATGTAACGCGAAAGAAATAATCACGCAGCTTAATATTTTGTTCATCGCAGCTGGCGGTGCGCACACCTCAAACAGCTTGATGTAACGCGAAAGAAATAATCACGCAGCTTAATATTTTGTTCATCATAGCTGGCGGGCGGCGCATCTCAAACAGCTTGATGTAATGCGAAAGAAATAATCACGCAGCTTAATATTTTGTTCATCATAGCTGGCGGGTGACACGCCTCAAACAGCTTGATGTAACGCGAAAGAAATAATCACGCAGCTTAATATTTTGTTCATCGCAGGCTACGGGAAGGAAGACATGATACATTTACTTGTCGGATCATTGTTTCAAAAACTAGATTCTGTTTTTTTCTCTGATTGGTCAACAAACAATACTTATGGTTTGCTGTCTTCTGATTAGCTGTCATACCGGTGAATCCTGGTTGGCTCGTAAATGACAGTTCAACCACACCTTAGTTTATTTCAATTAGGGGGCGGTTGGCGGCTGGTCTAACAAATGTATCACGCGCTAGTTTTTTTTCCTTCTCCCTTTCCAAAAAAAAAACCGCCTGATCGCAGGTTACAGCTAACGCATCCGGCATGCTCCCATAGCCAGCACGAAAACACTGTCCGTAGCTTCCACTGCCAACTGGATCGAGAGAAAAGTATTCAAGGTATTCTGGGTTGAGATTTTTGCTCAGGTTGGACGCACGTTTTCCTGTTGGATCTTCATTGCGATTGTGTTGAAAATTTATTTTCGTTCCTTGTGAGATTCAGGCTTTAAAAGCTTTCTCCGTTTATAATTTAATCGTTTTTTTGAGAAGAAATGCATTTATAAGGAGGCGAGAGCGGTGTTTCTTGTTCATTTAAAGTCCCTATTGCTTCAGCGTTAGCTTCATGTCGTGCAGTGATCTCTGCCGACTTGTCCCTTCGTTAAATATCAAGTCACCCTTTGTCCAATCTGATTCTTAATTCATTTTTTCTTCGGGCATGTTTTTACGAGACCAATGACCCACTTTGAACTGTTTTGAGTCTTAATGGTACCGTCTACTAGAGTGCAGATAAAGTATTTCAAAAATAACTTTATCATTATTATCGTCTGTCGCACAAGGGCGCAAGTAAAAAAACTATTGTTTGTGGTTGAAAAAAAGATCACGCGTAGATTACATATTGATGAAGCGTATCAATTGGCCCTTTGTATTTCTCTCGTCTCATATTTATTCCCCTTCATCTGGTCTCCTTCAGATCTAATTAAATTCATATGACAGTAAAACAGATTACAACACCTTGACCAGCTCACCTGGGGTTAGGTATGTTAGGAATGCTAGGAAATTTTCCTAGCATTCCTTTGTGGTACTTCCAGTTTTCGTCGCTTGCGTCCCCTCATGTGTTTCCCTTGTGGCCAGTCATGATTAAGTTGTCCTACTTCAATGGGTTTTTATCATCAGGCCGACTAGTAAACAAATTTCCCACGGTTTCAAGGTGTACAACCTGATCACGGGCGAGTCCAAAGCTCAACTTGTTGTTTCCCTGGGGAGTTAGTGAGTTTTGTTCGCCCTAGGGAGTTAGTGAGTTTTAACCCACAGCATGTGACGCGTTCTCCACCAATCGGAAAACGTATTTGAGTTGGGAGGATAACAATGTAAAATACCACGTACAGGTCTTGTTACTATTTGTTTACAATAGAAGCCGAGACATTTTCGGTAACGCATAAGAGACATTTATTTCGTTACGTAACAATCATTTAAGGAGGCTCGAAAGGGTTTTTCGTTGCTATGTTGTTTGTGAAACGATGGAAGATTACAAAGAAGGATGTTAAATGGTGTGGGCAAACTATATGTCTCCTTGCAACTCTATTGTTGGGCTATACTTTAAGGGTACTTGTGACGTCATATCAGTTACCATGGCAACGCACAAGGTCCACAAAAGCGTCCTCTAAATTTCAGTTTTTGTAAATTATCTCAGAAACTAACTCGGTGACCTACCATTTCTATTTCTTTGTTGGAAAGTTCCCTAAGTTCTTTAACTTTTCAGACAGTATGGAAAAAAATTTATCTAGTAGAATTAAATATATTTAAAGGAAACGCGTTTTATGACTTACAGAAAATTCCACTAGATAGTTTTCCCCGAAACTTTTATATCTGAAATGCCATCGTGAACGGTGCGTGCATGCAAAAAATAAAGATAGGTCACCGAGCAAACTTTCGAGCTAAAAACAAATGTTTTCCGCAGATTTTATTTCCGGTTCGCGCGATTTTACGCAGCATTAACTTCCGGTGTGCTGATTTTAATACTGATTCAGCTGACGCGTGCATCTTAGTTATGGCGTGTGTAGATTGCGCGCGTGCGAGCACCTAACAACCCTTTCGAGCCTCCTTAAGGTCAGCGAAAGAGAAAGCTGATTAACGTTTTTTTGCAAACCAGTACAAAACATTGAAGGTAAACAACAGAAAATAATTCAATAAAAATAAACTTCAGATCA
>JAHPZR010009632.1:0-2500 GCA_019787425.1 Platygyra sinensis | reverse complement strand
CCAAGAAAGGGGACTCTGAAATTGATCAGTATCATTGGAAAAAAATAGCTCAATTGAAAGTTTGCATACTTAATTATATCAACAGTCTCAATGTTGTCTATCATTCGGACTATCCTCGGAGACTATATTGAGCTATTGACTATTGAACTAATTCCTGGTAGTGGGTCATGAGTGGTCACAGTAGATTTTTTCTTAATACCTTCTTCGTCATGAGCGTCAAGCTGAACGACTGCAAGTTGACTCTGATCGCGCTCGCGCACCATCACGAAAGCTACTTTTTAGCCTTTATGTAAAGTCTTCGCATGATTATCTTTTTAATAGGAGTTGACTTTCCTCTTACATTACGTTTGTTTTTCTTCTATCAGGCCATTGATCCATCACCTCTCCCGTCTGGAAATAGGGAGTAATGTGTACTTATAATCGAATCTTTCATCTGATCAGGTGATATGTTACAGTATAGAATATTTCATGAGTACTCTGCAGTATTCCCACTCTGATAAGTACAGGAAATCGTATGAACGCGAGTGCATTTCGTGATTTATGGGCATAAGTGATGTTTTAAAAGTTCTCAAAATTTTACGAGCTGTAAGCGAGTGCAATTTGAGAACTTTGAAAACATCACTAGTGACCATAAATCATGAAATTCACGAGCAGGTTCATACGATTTCCTGTACTTATCAGAGTAGGAATACTTTTTACGCGTTACGTACTACATAAAACGCTTCAATGGTTTCCAATATGCTTACATGTTTCATTTGAACCAATCAGAAATATAATGTTGTGACAGACAAATTAAGAGCGTGTCCGTGTAAGAACCGACCACTCAAATTTTCGTGGAAATTGGGTCGCCTCCATTTTTTCTACACAAGTCAAACAACATATGCAATGAACGAAAATGCCCTTTATTTCGATAGATTCGCTTTTTACTCGGGCTTCGGTAGGAAAGCCCAAGTCAGAAAATGCAACCGTTTTGTCGCAAAAGGGGGGTCATGGTCCCAGGCGTTCCATGCGTAGACCTCGGAAACTGGGGACGAGAAACGCGACATTGCTCGCTTGTGACAGAATTCGGTGTTTTGAAAGTTTTGACAAGTATCGCGCCATATACGTTCATCTTGCATACAAAAGATGTCGAAAGGGTCGGTCCTCGAATTATATTCCTCAAAGCCAGCCAGGTAAGCTCATTCTCGAAATGTTCTCGTGGGATAACAACCGAGCCGATCGCATGTGGCTTCTGCTGTTTTATTTCAGTAAAACAAATCATATTGCAATAAAACGAACTAAATACGAAAATGCTGGACTCGTAGCTTCGCACAAAATCTGTTGATTTCAAATTTTTTAAAGATAAGGCTTTCGGTTTCTTGAATTAAGTATCTTACCTCCAAGTTAGTTGGCTTTCTAGTGGGGTGTAGAAAAAAAATTGCACAGTGTGATTTTGGAGACAAATTGTATGGGAAAATTAAAACATTGTGCGGGATTATTGAAGTTCTTGGCTCTGAAGTTCTACAAAAATCTGCATTGACGATAGTTAAGCGAAATTTATTTCACTGGTAGTTCAAATATACTTAGCAGTCTTGGCAATCGCCAATTGTTATAACAATCCTGTTGCGTGACACGGACAAATTAAGTACGAAACCAAACAAAACAGAATGCCTCATCTTCCCTATGAACGAGTCCCTTTTACAAAATACTCCTACCTTGATTCAATAAAAATATGTAGCTTGAATTTTTCTTCATAAACTGCGTTAAGGATCGCATATTCTCGGAAGTTATCCGCAAAAAAAAACACAACTTGAAAGTTTATGCAAATATGTGCAATATAAATTGACACCTCATTGGACTGTTGTTTTGGCGAAACCACTTTATCATGATTCGTTTCAGCTCTCTCGAAAGAGATTATTCGCTCTCCAAGGAGATATGACTCTTGAAAATGGTTTAAGATCGCAACTCGGCAAAGATATTCAGCTGCATGATTCACTCGGATCGCCCACGAGAGGTAAACGAAGTTGCTACAATTTCTGCTAGCAGAGTACAATCGCCGTTAGTTGAAAAAAGAGCTGGAAAATTCTTTGCAAACAAGTTCTTCATAAATACGTACACAGCTGTGCTTGATTCTTGAACCAAAATGGTTTAAACTTACAACTTGCGATTGGATTAGGAGGATACTCAAACGAAGCAACTTGAATAGAAGATATCTCAGCGGAAAATATCCTGATTCTTTTATGTGTTTGTTGTGTTCAATACGCGTCCTGCTACTCGTGAAGTACGATTTGGTACTGTGGTACGAAGCCCGAGTTAACGCTCTTAGAGCGTCTAGTTTAAATATTTTGAGGAATTTTTTTGTAGGCACCCCGAAAACCACAAAAACCGGAAATTGAAACCCCAAAAATTGGGGGTTACGTTATGCTTGCACAAACTTCGCACATTCAATGAAACAACCTAATTCTTTCAGAATTACTGCATAATTCTTTCTTCTCTCCTCCCAACTAAAAACTATCTGCTT
>JAHPZR010009631.1:12500-17096 GCA_019787425.1 Platygyra sinensis | reverse complement strand
CTCTAAGGAATGACGTCACTATCCAGGATTTTTCTCAGGAGGGGGTGCACCTCTAAGGAATGACGTCACTGACCAGTGAGGTAAACAAATTTTAAGGTAATTCCTTCGAAATTGTTCTACTATCAAACTTTTTTTGAAACTTGGCGTAATGAACATTCATGATATGAACATAATAAAAATGCTATTAAAAAATGGGGTCACCGTGCTTGTTTACGCGTCAGCAGGCTCTTAAAATGGGGTACTTTGACTGGTTGCGCGTTAAAAGTTCGAATCACCTTCATACAGAATTAAATCTTCGTTACTTGAAAGGCACAAAGTTTTGTCTTAAAAGTAAAGCTTCATTTATTGACATAAGCAGTATTGCTTCATTTAAGCCGTTTTTGATTGCCTGGTTGCGGGAATATTGCACTTTTTCAGACAGTTCCGTGGTTAGCTCAAGTCCTCGCCTTGGCCAAAATACACCCAGTTGGGAACTATTTTCCAAAAAAAAATTATGTTCTACTATCAAACTTTTTTTCCTCTTCAAATATGTTCTTCATTAGACTGTTCTTAGCAAATACCTGACAAAAAATCGGGGGTCACCGTGCTCGTTTAAGAGAAAAGAAGAATTTATTCCGTTATCGAGCTTAGTTTGAGGGAAATCTCTCACGTTTTGCAAGTGCACGCGCTCATGTGCACGCGCTGATGACGCGAAAATCGTGCGCAGTAGGGATGCAATACTAAGGAATTACCTTAAAAGCGAATAAGAAGAAGAAGGCTTCATCTCACCGTTACTCGGTTTGTGGTAACTTCGTTACTCGTTACTTCGTTACTCTGTGTAGTGATACCCATAACAAACTCCCCGGTCAATTCCCTTGTGGCTCGTCGCGACCTACAAACGTAAAGGGCCGAACCCAGACACGACCGCTCTCATGTGGCTTTGATAGCTCAGTTGGTAGAGCATTGCACATGTAACGCAAGGGCCGTGGGTTCGAAAACTGTTCAAAGCCTGAATTTTTTCCTGTCATTTTTCCACTAGTGTTATGGCTGCTCAGTTTAACTGAAAAGAATGATAACTACAATGTTCTTTGTACTCGTAACTTTTCTTAAAAGGGCTCCGCGTATTATCATCCATCTTGCTAGGAATGCAGAAAAGGGAGGAGGAGTATTGATGTCAATCACAGTTCCCAACTTAAAGTATTCATTTATTTTTCCTGTTCCGGTTCCGGATCCCATTTTAGAGATTCCCCATTTTAGAGATTCCCCATTTTAGAGATTCCCCATTTTAGAGATTCCCCCTTTTAGAGATTCCCTCTTTTAGAGATTACCTCTTTTAGAGATTCCCCATTTTCGAGATTCCCCCTTTTAGAGATTCCCCTTTTTAGAGATTCCCCATTCCCCGTTCCCCGTTCCCTGTTCCTTCATTCCCCGTGCCATATAAACTATGACCGATTGCCAACTTATACCTTGCATGATTTGTAGATAGATTCTAGAAATAGTTGCTTCAATATATAGAAGATCTTAAAGTCGATTGATCTCGAATTAACTTCACTGTTTGATACGTAAAAAACAAGCACCGAGTTGAGTGTATCTTCACGGGCGTATGGAAAACCAGGAAATCCAGAACCGGTTCTCGAACGGGATCCGGAACCGGAACCGGGAATCTCTAAAATGGGGAATCTCTAAAATGGGGAATCTCTAAAATGGGGAATCTCTAAAATGGGGAATCTCTAAAACGGTGAATCTCTAAAACGGGGAATCTCTAAATGGGGGCATCTCTAAAATGGGGAATCTCTAAATGGGGGCATCTCTAAAATGGGGAATCTCTAAAAGGGGGAATCTCTAAAACGCGGGGAATCTCTAAGCTATTCCGAACAATGGCATATACAACACGCAACACAGTCAACAGAATTGCGCGTAAAGAGCTATATTTGAATTCTATATGGTACACTGAGAACGATCAAAGGAGGAATAAACCTATACATCGAGCTCCAGAAGCATAAGCTCGATCAGATAGCTGCAAGAAACATAGGAATTTCTCTAGACGCGCGTACAGCTTTCTCGAAGAAAAACGTACGAGGGCAAATATGATACCCGTGACAAGAATCTATCTACTGTACTTGCAAACAGTTCTAATCATAGCCGGGCCCGGCGTCACAATTTAGAATGCAAGTTAGCAACACATTTACAGTAAACGTCATATTTTGTCCCTCAAGAGCAAAGACTCGGAGACTTAAAAACATATCTTGCAACAGAAATGAGCCAAAACAATACACTAACACATTGCAAATTATAGAGGTGTCAAACTCAACGAAGCGACATGCAGCTAGATAACAGCGGAAATCACGCAGACCTATGACCTTAAAATTTGCCATCGCAAGGTCTAACGGCTCAATTTTCTCCTAAAAACACAATACGAAGTGCCCTTCACAAACAAGAGTAAAGCGACGAAAAAGGTCGAGAGACCGAAAATAAAACGGCAAATGTACAAATGCCAAAAACCGCATGAGTCGTGTTTGGCCTGTCAACCCCATTTTACACACTTAAAAATTAAGCTGCCCAGAAACCAAGAGAAACATCTGTCACTGAGTTTGCCACAGAAGCGTGGGAAACTCAACAAAAATTACAATACGACTTTTTCTAATGCTGTTTCCTGTTCCTGTTTCTAATGCCAAATTCCATGAAATACATCACCCTAGCAAACAGAACTCTCTCGGCCGGCGTGTCAGAAATGTTGCGCAAAGCTTTAAAAAAATTCAAGCGTAGTCAGAAAACCATGAACGCATTGTGCGTGTCATATATTTGTCATTAGTAGCACGTCTTTCCATTAGTACTTAATGACGCTAGGACAAATATCTATCGCTGCGAAACTCAATTTAAAAACGTCACAGTCAGGAGTTCAGATGAATCCAGGCACTTCGATTCTTCTGTCGGTGAAGCGGATCTCAAAGAGTAAAAATCGAGATTTTAACCGCCCCACTCAGTGGCCCGCTAAACATGTATGCTTTAGCGCGCGATATAATTACAATGAATAAATTCAGTCGTTCTTATTTATTTCGATTTACCAGTTCAACGGTCCAGTTAGATTCTCCAGTTCCTCGGCCGGGACCTTCTTATGATTCCCCCTTTCAGAGATTTCCTCTTTTAGAGATTTTAGAGATTCCCCCTTTTAGAGATTCTAGAGATTACCCGTTTTAAAGATTCCTCGCTTTAGAGACTACCCGTTTTAGAGATTCCCCGTTTTAGAGATTCCCCTTTTTAGAGATTCCCCCTTTTAGAGATTCCCCTTTTAGAGATTCCCCTTTTAGAGATTCCCCCTTTTAGAGATTCCCCATTTAAGAGATTCCCTCTTTTAGAGATTCCCATTTTAGAGATTCCCCCTTTTAGAGATTCCCCGTTTTAGAGATTCCCCGTTTTAGAGATTCCCCATTCCCCGTTCCTCCATTCCCCGTTCCCTGTTTTAGAACTAGCCATTCGAGAACTTCTTCGTCCGAATCACCTATCTCAAGACCCTTGAATCAATGTCAAACGGTGAGTTTCAAATGACACTTTAATACCGTAAGCTTAAGATTGAAATAGCCGGGTACGTGTTAGATTGGTTGTTAAATACACATAAATACGGCCATGGCGAAATGGGGAAAAAGAGAGAAAAGGTATCAAAAAGAGAAAAAAATCTATGATACCGCATGGCTGGGAAGGTAGAGAACAAAACAGTTAGAGGAATATGAAAATGAGAACTATTACTTGCTTTGGTGATCACACAAGTGGCACTTTCCTTATATTTGTCTCGGTCTCTCATTCGAAGTACTTTAGAAAGCTAGGAAGATGTTCTGAAACATGCTGTAATTCGTTCTGGTGCGCCTTTGAAATGTTTGTCTGAAAAAAATTTCGAAATGTGTTTTCCGGTCGTGATAAGTTACGCCATACATTAAGGAATTTCCTTCACACGAACTATATATATCAATTTACAGTTTATTGGCAGGCATCAATCCATTAGCTTGAGACCGCACCAATCACAGACTCCGTTCGTGGGCGAACGGAGTTTCTCAAACAAACAATGACTGCCGGCAGGCGTATTTTTCCTTCCCCTCCCCCTCCCCCGTTACTTCTCCTTTCAGCTCAACTGCCACTCCCTGGGACGCATTTTTGTCTCTCTCCAAGCCTCTTCCGAGTTTGAATCCAAGAAAACGCCCGCTTGATCAAACTCGCAGCCTCGCTCGCCAAAATACGCCTGCATTGCAGGCTAGTACATGTATGGTGAATGCAAAAATCATCTTCTCTTCAAATGTGCACAAACAATAAATTATAACTACTCATTCACAGTTTATGCCTCGTACATTGCATAATTTCTTACCTATGATCTTGTTCAAAAGTCCACTCTGTTGGCGGGTCTTTCTCTTTCAACTTTGCCACAACCTTATGCACACATCAACATTAGGGTACTGTAGAATTGCAAGAAAAGTGGAACCCTTACAGCTGTAGGTAAAAACCTCTGTTTGATCCTGTTCAAAGAGATTTTGTCCATGGTTTTCGACAAGCCTTTCTAGGTTATGGCTGCTCTTGAACCCTATTACTTTGAGTTAAATATGCTTTAAACCCCCACAATAATAGCAGTTG
>JAHPZR010009631.1:0-2500 GCA_019787425.1 Platygyra sinensis | reverse complement strand
GTGGGACAAGTCCCTGCAACCAGTCCCTTCGTGTAAACTCTTCAGGGGACTAGTCGAAGGGACCAGTAGTAGCAGGGACTAGTCCCCTCGCGTGTGGCCACCTTTAACACAAATGGTAACGTTCTGATTCTTCCGACCTCGATTCCTTTGAGCTTATGACTCCTCAAGTAAGACTCCGATTTTCCAATTTTTCAAAGTCGTGCGTTCTCTTCTGACTCCGGCTCAGTAGATAATGAAAACCATTCTTAAGAGGCCCTGACTGAGAAAGCGTGTCAGACCTTGAAAACGGGGGTAGGCCAAATTCAATGAAACTTGGTGAGGACATTGACCTTGATGAGCTATTACTAGATCCACTTTTATTTGTCTTCGTTCTAACTTCCTTTCACTTTTTCAGGGGGGTCCTATTTTGGAGTCTCAGAGTACAAAAAAACACCCATATGAGAGGTAACTTTCGAGTACCATTACAATAAATATAGAAAGCTGACAGCATATATAATGGTATAGGATGTTTGTACTAAGAACCTACTTTTAAATGGTTTATGGCTTTAGGGAATATAATTATTGGGAGGAGATATGCATGACACTAAATTTACTCAAATTTCAACCCCACTGAAAACACGAAAAATAGCCCAATTTCAAAAAATCATAATTTTTACCTGTAATCCTATTAAGAATCAAGACACACGTCATGAGTTACCTAAGGGCATCTATAATCCAAAACAGTATAGAAAAATTTGGGTCATTAAGATTTGCTGCTTTCCTGGCATCATTATTATGCAACACTTTTGCAAAATGACCTCATTTGCATAAACCTAATTTTGACTTAAAAATCACTGTAAAATCACTTGTTTTCCCAGCCTAGATAATTTTTAAGAGCAATTCTCCGAGAAAGTGAAGCAAAGTTGGAAATGAAAATTTTTAACCCCCCCTCAATTTTTGTGTGTAGGTAGGTTACCTTTGGGGATAAACAAAAACAACCATATTTGGATCGGCAGATGCATCGTTGCCATGGTAACCGCACTTGATCGCGTCGGCCAGAAGTCTATGTTTTGACCAAAAAATTCACTCTCAAGAAGTAAAAGTAAACGAGTCTGGTTCTCGGGTGCACGTGAGCCAATTCAAATGAAATTCATACAGATGGTAGAGCCACTCTCCCAGTTTATAAAATTGGCCGTTAAAATATTTTGGGTTTTATAAACAAGAAGAAAATGCTCGTTTTACTATGTCCCCTGTCAGCCATTTTGACAAGCGGGAAAACCATTTACAACCATATTCGTAATTTCTCTGAAAGTACTCTTTCCACATGAACAAAATTAGCAGCAGAGCTTAAACAGATATTGAAGTTTCTAAAAATAATAAAATCTATTTGGGGAAAATTATATTCTGGCAATGGTTGGTGGAGACACTTGGGGAAAAATGCAAAAAATTCAAACATTGGCAATTTTGAGGGCTCTAGTATTTGGTTCAAACAGGCTTTAGAGAGAGAAAATCAGCTTCAAAAGTATCTTTTATCATCTTGATTGTTACCTCCATTTAGTTAATAAGGTTTTCGCCAACGAATTTGATGAAATATGAATTGATACAAACGCCACGTACCTTGAAGGTTTTTGGGAATTTCTTCAGGATACTTTCGTCGCGTGGTTGCTCCAGTGTCTCTCCTTCGCTCGCTCCATTTTCTTGAGCAAATCTAGGGCAGACTCTAATCTAACAGTTACTCCAATCGAATATCCAGTTTGCCGTGTTTCAGACCACAGATGATGATACAAGTACCCCACCTACACTTGACAAATAATAGTTGACAAGTTCAAAACATGGTCGTAATACTTGCGATTTCTGCCGTCGAGCATCTAAATTCATCAATATTATCCAACCAGGAAGTGAAGTAGATGTATCGAGATCAATGTACGAAGCAAATGTATGCTTTTGAGCGATCCAAAGTAACGTCAATAGCTAAAATCGAGTCAGATATTGCGATGGCCGATAAGCCAAGAATGTTGAAAACTGAACCGGAAGTCTGAGAAGCACGACTGCTGACCGGATGTAACACAATGTAATGAAATGCAACACCGGATGCAAGTGTAATGATACTCTTGTAATGGGTTTGTTTTTACGATGGTAATGATGAAGAAAGCTAAACCAGAAAAAGACGAAAATCAAAAAGCATTAAAGAAAAATTAAACGTTGAGCAATCTCATACCCTGGAGAACTGGGAACAAGGTTGAAATGTTTAGGTGCAAAACGTTGAACTTCATTTTTTGTTGAATGGGTACAAGTGCAATCTGCAGTTTCGGCACGCACAGAATGAATTTCCTTTTTTTGTGCATACCTGTCTCGGCATACAGAGTTCGAACGTTCAAGAGTTCTTAGAAAAACTAACTTCCTTTTTCTCATTGAAGCCTATACACGTCACTTGTTGTTAAAGAAAGCCTGAACATATTTTAACACCTGTCTGTACTCTTTGAATTTACTGTAGCTAAACCAAGAGATGATAAATAGACCC
>JAHPZR010009630.1:20000-28611 GCA_019787425.1 Platygyra sinensis | reverse complement strand
GATGGGGCACAAACATCAACTGGGACTAACCCTTCAACCCCTGCAGCTTCTCGTGAAGTGTTGACTCCATTATCTCCAATATTCAGTCATTCTCCTCATCGTGATGGCAGCAAACCAGCCTGTTATGGAGATGTTGTTGATAAGTTACTTGAACTGATGTCAACCATGACCAGCAAATTCTTAAGTGCTTTGATGCAAACTTTGTTCTGGCAGTACCTGTCTGCCCTTTACGATGACGAAATTAAGAAGTTTGTTCCATCAGACTTTGTTGACCTTTGCTGTAAGGGAATCCATGTCCTGAACAAGAATGGAAAAGATAATATCCTGTATTATCTAGCTAAGGTCTTGGAACACCTCGAGCTGATGAAAGTGGTTAGTTACAACATTCGTTGCTTTGCTTTAGATGCTGTAAATAAAGTCAAAGCCGATCCTGATTACATCCAGTGGGAGTCAACTATGTTTTCAAATTTTTGACACAAATGGGTTTGCTTGCAGAGAGGTCCAGGGTTTGCATATAGTGCTTTAGAAGAAGGTTGTGTCGGTGAGGAATCTTCTGAAGTTGAGGTGCATGGTACCAACACAGTCACTGATGACTCCTCTGGCAGTATCTTGCAACAAGCCTGGCAAGAAGTATTTGGAGATGATGGCTGCATCTCACCAGACACTACTTTTGACCCCTTTGATGCTTCCAACCAAGAACCACTGAATGTAGATATGTCAATACCTCCTGATGGAAGAACTGGTGATGAAAGTACATGCACTCCAAGTCAAGATGTAAGCTTTCTCTGGGCACGGCTGAGTGGCCAGGATAAGGAGCAAGTTGTTGCAGGTGACAGCCCAACTGAAATAGAAGAAATGCATGGTGTGCGACCTCAGCCAAGACAGTGTAAAAAGAAATATTGTAGCTGGTCATTCTGTCAGGACAATTCAACGGCACATCCAGGCTGCAGCTTTCACAAGGGACCCTAATATTCAGGTTTGTAACAGTCAATTTCTTTTTTATTTCAATTTTTTTAAAGCAATCTATTTGGTTGTGGCCCTATGCCCCACTGGGGCCCATAAGGATTTATGTTGATGACTTGTTTGAGAGACTCTTTATACATTGCTTGTAGCGATAAAACGTATGCGTATATTACTGGAGCCACCTTTATCAAATTCATGCTTATTTAGTATATTATTGTGCTAAGAGTATTATATCATTCTTTGTTGGTACTGCAACAGTGATGTCCAGTTAATTACATGTACATGTACATGTAGGTATGGGGAAACTTGTATTTGAGTTCTGTGTAATAACTGTGTTGAGGCTATTGTTACCCTCAAGTATCTGTGGTGTAAAAGGTAACATGAAATTAGAAAACCTGCATTAAGTTGATGGAATTACATGTACATGGTGCTGGCATTATTTTCATTCAAGTGTTTATTAATTTTGGATTTTTATTTTAATGCCTGCCATGACACCAGAAGCATATAACGTAGATTTCATGCTTCTGATAAAACCTAATATTCTTTCTGTTTGAAACCAGGTAGCTGCCCTTAAGAAAATCAGAGACTGCAACAAAAATGGGCGCTGGTGGATCAAGGCAGATGCCTGTGATATGCGAAAAGGGGTGAGAGAGTCTATGAGACATGAATGGGCGGGTGATTCTGACCTTGGAGATGGCAAATTAGAGACCTTGTATCAAGAATACACTAACAGAAGAGGTTTCATCAATGGCATAGGAATAAAGGAACGGCGCCAGCAGTTAGAGGCAGATCTGAAATTGGTCATTTCTGGTCTCGAGATTGATTCGAAGATGCTAGAGGATGGAGAGAAGCTGGCGAAGGAGAAATATGCCACTAAACGAAGGCAATCAAATGCTCAGAGGATAGCTTGTTTGCCCTGGCTTGGGAATGTGAAGGTTACAAAACCCTCCTGAGTATGAATAAGGAGTTGAAGTCTGCCACAACAAGCTTGCACAGGAAATTTCAGCAAATATAAGGGGCGGCAATATTGCTGGTGATCTGTCTAACTTGCGAAAAGGGCTTCTTCAGTATGTCCAGTCACTGTACTCCAAGACGAGAGATGCAGCCTCACACCTTATGGTTTTTATGATAGCAGACGAGAAGCGAGAGGGAGAGAAAAAAAAGTTAAAGGGAGCAAAAGAAAGGGTGTATACTTGCATTTTATTGAAATGATACATCTGTAAGTAACATATTAAAATTGTGAAAAAGTAAGTTTCTCCTTCATTTATTTTTAAATGGGAAATTTTAAATACTATTTTAACCCATTGACTGTTGTGCCGCCCGTAACCGCCCGTGACAAGCCTTGGCCCTTCTTCCACTTCTGACGTTATCGCTTTTGACCAAAATTGGCATCATCTTTACGTAACTTCTGCAGGAGGAAAAGGTTATTGCAATGATGCCTAGATCAGAGTGATCGGCCTAATGGAGCCTGAGATATGCATAAAAATGCTCAAAGAGATAAGTGAAAAACTCAGAGCAAAATTCTCTGCCACTACACCTAGCTGCTCCATGGTAAAAATTGGCTGCCTCGATGACTCTTTCTTCGAAGTTTTTTTAACCGCAAGCAAGCCCAGTAGAAGGTCAATCACTGTCGCAAAAGAAAAGAAAAGGGAAAAAAAAAAGGAAAGGGAAAAAAAAATCAAAAGTCATAAAGACTAAGAAATCTTGATTTCTGCACAGCCCAAATGTCATAAAACACGATTTTAGTGGCGAGGAAGGGCTAGCTGTCGTGTTACAAATGCATTTTCGACCAGATTAAACCTAATTTGGCTGAGATCCAGCCTCAAAACCACCAAAATGTCCAAAAAACACATTTTTGGCAAACATTTCCAGTAGTCAATGGGTTAATTAAAATAGGTATTGTTTCACTTCTCAAGCCATAGGTAAGTAATTTTCTTACCTGATCTCCTTGGCTTTCCACTGGTACATGATACAGCCTCTGCACATTTTTCCCAGAAGACAGTGTCTTTCAAAGCGGGCCAAGTAAATGGCTGGTTGTCAGCTACAGGAGTGAAAAGAGCAATGTATTCCACCAACGCTCTTCTCTCATCTGTTGACCAGGATGGAGGCTGAAGAGATTCATCATTCTGGAACCAAGCAATAGCAAATTTAAACAAAACTATAATGAAATAATTAGCATTTGCAACATATGATATAGCATCAGCTTAGTGACTTCACTGGTATTTCAATGCCAATACCGTAGAATTCCGAAAGTAACGGTCCCCCCGAAATTAACGGCATTTTAAAAAATTACCTCAAAACGGTAACAAAACACTGTTATGACTGTTACATTTAATGTTTATTTCCAGCAATACTTTCCTTCGGCTTACAAAGCGATCTTAAGAAGTAACTGTTTTCAACTGGAGCAAGAGAAATACAAATAATATCTCTTCTTTGGGAAGTAACTCAAACAAGAAAAACACCAAAGTATGTCATGAAAACGTGATTATCTTTCAATGTATACAAATTGGAGAACTTAAACTTGTAAAAATTATCATTTAAATTTTGGAGCACATGCACATGCTTGACTGAAGAACGTTTTAAAAATCTTTTGTGCATGATTTAATCTGTGAGTGAAATTTGTGAGCGCTGCAACACTTTATTGAAATTAAATTGTCAGTGGAGAGTCAAAATGTACTGTACAGTTTTAGTAATCGTTTACGTATAGCGTACCGCTTAAGATAGTCTGTTTTGTTTACTGTTTGTTCATCTGGTTATACGTTACATTGCAGGAATATGCCCAAAATGGAATGACCTTTAAATTTCATAATACGTACCCTCTTTGTTTAAGACCATTTCCAGTTACAAACGTTTTTTTACCTGACCGAAAATAACGGCTACCCGAAAGTAAGGGCTACCCGTAAGTAGCGGCCCATTTTGCCGGTAAAATTCGAAAGTAACGGGGGCCGTTACTTTCGGAATTCTACGGTACTTTCCCTTTGATTGCACATTTCTTGTGCAAAACATTGAACTGTCTTAATTCAGAAATCTTTATATTGAAGGAGATCTATGTTGACTAAAAGGTTATGTCAAATCTCACAACTCTCAATTCAGTTTTATAATTGATACCTCCCACACACGTAAATTGCATGACTACTAAGGAATACTGATCAATAATACATACAAGTTTAGCAGGAAAAGCTTTGAGTTCATTGTAAAATATAATTCAAACAACTCACATTCATTCTAAAAGTTAAGAGGTTTTCCTTCAATCTTTTCCCTTCAAAGTCAACCATTGAGAGATAAGAAATTACAATGTGTTCGCTAAAATCACTTAGGACTTCCGTGATTTTGGATCATCTGATCGACATCTATTAAGTTTCTCCACAGGTATCCCGGGAGTTGACCCGCTTGGTTTGGCCGACCTCTTCATCTCTGACGGCTTCTGTTGCCAAAACTATTAGGGGTAGACCCGGGTAGACCCCAAAAATTTAAAAGAAGAAGGGTTGAATACTTGTCTCATCCATATCAAACAGCTCAAAGTGACCAGAATAACGATCGTCGAGCGAACAAAAAGGTGTGAAATTCAGAAATGTAACAACATGGCGGTCGATCCAACCACATCAACTTTGAGAGCTTGTAGAACATACGTGAAGCTCGAAGACAGTAGTTTAAAACAGCCAAAACGATGTTTATGTAATTATCTTCGTTTTCCGATAGTCTATTCTCACAAGAATCACAACACGTTGCAGGAAATTGATTTTTCTTGAGCATTCTTCCCTCTGAAGCACACTGTTATTTACCGCGAAGGCTATTGTTCAGATGCAGCTTACCGATTGGCCGAAATTTGTGACGCACACCGCCTGGACTTTTTCCTTGTCTTTAAGTTCCCGTACTCTGTACAGTATCTTGTTTTTATCAATCAACCATTTTACATTGCCGTTCGTCACAATGGTTTTACAGTAATAACAAAAGTGCCATTTAATACCGCGTTATTTTTTTGGATACCAATATTTATTGTTAGCTGGGCAAGCCCACCGTAAGTGGCCATCTATCCCTACACCTCTAGTGCCCGCTTACGAGAACCATTCTCGTAAGCGGCCAGCTCCAGTTACGGACATTTTTTATCGCGTCCCGAGGGTGTCCAATTACGAGAGCTTCGACTGTATACCGTAAATTTGGAGGACTACGATTAAAACACTTGTGTTGGTGGCGCGCGAAGATTGTCCAGTAAACCGCTTATCATTTTTCCTCGGACGGACGGAATGCTTTTAAGACGCACCTGATCTTGCTTTTGGGCCAAAATAAAATCCTTTACCAATATAGTGTTGGGCGTAAATAATTGCTTGAAAGCCTGCAAAGTAAGTGAAGTTGATGCTCGTTCTCAAGGGATAGCAATACTTCTGACTTCTGAAAAACAAACTATAATGCTGAGACAAACACCTAAGGTGTTAAACAAGAATCAAGAATCGCCGTAAAAAGAACTTGGAAGAACAGCAAAACAACATGCAAATGGCTATAAAGAGGAAACTCAACAAAGCAACTTGATTTGATTTGATTTGATTTAATTTAATTTAATTTAAAGAAAAAGATAATAAATAATCGATATATACAAAAATCCAATTCTTTTGTCATTTTTATGACTATTTCTTGGTCGGGATTTTACAAAGCAGAACATTGCGATGGATTTTCACTTTGTCTATTTTGATCCAAAGCTAAGCTGTGGGAAGAAAGCTCGGCTGGGCATGATACAGTTCTTACACCTCAACAAGGGCGAAAATTTGGCTAACCGAGAGAGAATCTGATTGGCTAAGGGCCGGATCGCACTAGAGCCAGTTTTGTTTACTTCCATTTTTTGGTGTGGAAAAATTTGGCAAAACATTTGGGAAGTTCCAAATTTTGGCGGTGGTCGCATTGGACCGACATGTTTTAACCAAAACTTCGCTGATCGTCTCCCGCGCTAATCAGTTGTGCAATAGATTTCATTCGAGAGTTTAACTCATCCCAGATTTTTAACTTGGAAAGTAATATTTTCCAAGTTGTAGGTTGACGAGCGCGGATTCACTCCATCACTCCATCACTCCATCACTCCATCACTCCATCACTCCATCACTTCCCGTTAGACATTTGGAAACCCGGGGGGAGCTTCCATATGAAAAATCCACAAGTAGTGCTCTTCGGAAAATTTGAATTAAACTCCTACGGGAGACTTATGTGGACGTGGCCTGAGCTTCATTATACTCCTAAAAGATACCACTCAAAACGGAATAATTTGGATTACTAGCTATTGCTCAAGAGAGGATACCGCGGGCACTTGTAGACCCGACTCGCGTAATCGAGAGATCAGCAGAAACCAAGCCTGAAAACCGAGAAATTAATAAATAAGAACGTTTCTTTTAATTATTATTTCTTCTAGTGCACCCTAAACGATACTTTGACAGCTAAAAATGGTGATGTTACGTCGTCAACAGAGTAAAAAGAGACCAGCATCCTTTTTTTTGTGCCCGAGACGACCAAAATTTGTCAACCTTTGCATATAAGAGTCCCCCCCCCCCCCCCCCCGGGTTTTGAACATCAGACGTTTAAGGCCGTTTCATGGTCGCTTGCACTGCGGTGTCAAGTTAGTTATTCTTTGAATTCTGACCTAAGTACTCAATATCTTATCGCAGAAATTCTCTACATTGAATAAATTCTCGTACGAACGCTTTTATAAACAGAAGCTACCTGTAATTATAGATGTCTCTTTTAAGAAAATAGCTTAATTTAATACCGAAAGTGCCCGCTTATACAGGTTTAACCATACTCGATTGCCGAAAAAGAAAAAGAAGGCACTGATCATGAAACTCACAAAATTGACGAGCTGTATGAATTTTCGAATGATTCAAGTCGTGATTAAATGTTTTTAAAGGTCAACAGTCGAGAGGATTGAGGAGAATTCGAACGATGTGTCCAGCTGTTTATTTACACGACTAGTAGTTTCCATGGGAGAGTGAAGTTTATGTGGAAGAAGTTTTTTTAATGTCATTTAGGAAGTATTGTAGAGGGATAGTCAACACGAGCTACTAGATTAGAGTATTTTGCCAAAGGCTAATGAGCTTAAAAACTCTTCTGTGTTCAAAAAAACGTACTGGAGTCGACACAATAAACTGTTCACTTATGCGAAAACCTTTCATCGAGTATTCACGGTTGAACGCGACCGCATCAGGTCACAATTAATTTATGACAATAAGATATTTTGTATTTGTTTTCAATTGATGTTCACTGGAATGCTCCTCCGTTAAACTGACGAAACTGCTTGCTAGATGTTTTTAAAAATGCTCCTTGAAAATCGTTTCACGTTGTTAACTTACCGTTCGAACGACTACTGTTTGTGACATTCTGAAAGCTCACCCGCAGTCACGCTGTTACTCCACGCTGATTGGGTAATGCTAAAGAAAGCATCCAATCAGAGTGGAGCAAACAGCGTGACTCCTTGGCACACGAAATCTCGGCGCGGATGCTGGTCACTTCGAAAGCTGCATTTCTCGAAAATCATTTGACGGTTAGCACTTGGATTTTAAATGGATCTTCGATTGAATGCCACGAGAAGAAGCATCAACTTTTCAGTTTGTCTTGTGTTCGATTTGGAAGCCGGGTGATTCCAATTTCTGGGTGAAAATCTGCTTGGCGCTTCAAATTTCTGGGTGAAAATCTGCTTGGAGCCTTCGATCCATTTCCAAGTTGAGTCACAGGCAGACCACTCTATGTGTTCGTGGTTTATCATAGAGAATCTATGAGAGTTATGAATAAAGCTCTGAAAATTGCACAGTAAATCACATCTCCGCCTGAATATCCCAATAAAGTCAAACGAAACCATAATCAACTCATGTATGGTGTTTTTTCGCCTTCATGGGCCGTCTAAAGCGTCTTACAGCGAAATTACTTATGGCCGGTCACGGTTAGCATCGGTTAGACACAAGAAGGAGACAAGGCTTGCAACTTCGCGGCCGTCAGCCGCGACCTCTTCCACTTCAAATTGGAATCAACGCAAAAATACTAAAAATCTCACCTGAATGGCGACGGATCTTGATAGATGAGTTTTTTCTCTATCTCTTCGTCGAATTTCGGCTACATCCCTCCAACAGTTTCCGAGAAAATCGACGCTGGAGTCACAAATACGGCTTTCTCATTATGATTGGTGCCAAACTCAGCGACCAAAGGAATTCAAAGAATGCAGGCCGTTTCAAATCTACCAATCAGCGCTCGGCTTCCCACGGTTTTCCCGTGGGAAGCCAGAAAACTGCAGAAAGCCAAGCGCTGATTGGTAGATTTGAAACAGCCTGCATTCCTTTGGTCGCTGAGTTTGGCACCGATCATAATGAGAAAGCCGTATTTGTGACTTCAGCGTCGATTTTCTCGGAAACTGTTGGAGGGATGAAGCTGAAATTCGGCGAAGAGATAGAGAAAAAACTCATCTATCAAGATCCGTCGCCATTCAGGTGAGATTTTCAGTATTTTTGCGTTAATTCCAATTTGAAGTGGAAGAGGTCGCGGCTGACGGCCGCGAAGTTGCAAGCCTTGTCTCCTTCTTGTGTCTAACCGCTGCTAACCGTAACCGGCCAAAAGTAATTTCGCTGTAAGACGCTTTAGACGGCCCATGAAGGCGAAAAAACACCATACATGAGTCGAT
>JAHPZR010009630.1:10000-15000 GCA_019787425.1 Platygyra sinensis | reverse complement strand
TTGTACAATTTAATTAGCAGTGCATTAAAATGAAATTCGAGTCTAAATAAACACGAACGTACACATATTATCAAAACCACAGCGGAGAGTTGATCTATAGCTTTCTAAAGGCCTAAATCGTGCTGAATGGACTGAGCAAGAGCTTCTTACATGGAGAATCGCTTGAACTTCAAACAAACTCGGACATAATTAATTGCCGCATGCTGTCAGCAGGTCAATTACCGACCGGAAACCACAGTAATAATCTCCCCCGCGCTAGCGAATTACAGACATGTCTGATAGTTAGCTAGGCCGAAAACGCCTGAAATTGATAAAACAAGGAAATGAAAGGTTTACTCACGATCGATCAGCCTTTGACGTGCTTTCCTTGACACTGTTCGTGGCCATGTTTTGCTCGCAAATAGCAATGTCCCGGATGTACTTCGATTTCAAGCGGCGGGGAAGTAGAATCTCATCTCTACAACAGATTTTTTTCTAAGTCTTAGTCCGCATCAAAGTTCAGGCCAAATAACGCCAACAGCAGCTAGAAATGTCTGCTACATTGCACGTCTAAGCCCTAAATTGATGCGGCTAAGGCTCTTTGCTGTCTAAAGCAAGCACACATTATCGTCACATGCAGCGTGTCCAAACGGGACTAAATCACGTCCCGCACCCAAAAATACATCTCAGGACGGCTTCATGGACGATAATGGACGACGCTTGCTAGCAAATCGTTCGACTTGCACCTTCATTGGACTTAATGATGTCCTCCGGCAGACTTCTTTTAGACAGCAGTTATAGAAAGCTAATTGAACAACGCCACCTCCGAGATACCGCGCGAAACTAACATTCAGCCTAGTGTAGCCTGGGTAAAACTTAACACCAAGTGGATACGGGGCAAAGTAGAGGGGAAGGGAGGGGGGGGGGGTTGGGCTGACACATAATAAAAGATCACATGTTCAGTCTAGGTAAGCTCTACACGCTTCTGTCCAATAAAGTGATTCAATTCCAAAAACAAGCAACTTGTGTTAGCTGTCACACTTCAAAAAACACGTTGACCTCGATGAGTTGTAAGACTTCAGCCGCGGTACGGTCAACGTGATACTGGTCCGCAGGATACCTTTGTTTTGACGAGGTGATCATTTGGAGTCATAAGAGGATGTCCAGATATCAAAGAACTACAACGGTAAACCAAGACTGGCATGTCTCTGTCAACCTATTATTCAACTCTCGGTTTTCCCAGGGTCCGTTTCTCTTCTTCGATGAAGAGAACCCCGGTTACGGCTGCTCCACCGTGTCTGCTTAGATTTTAAGCAGATTCCAGAGAATATGATTGAAGGGAGGGGCTAGAAAGTTATAGTTTGTCTCCACTGAGCTCACATACTCAGCCCAGTAGGGAGTCCGAGTGGAATTTGTAAATCGGCAAAACTCACAGCGAAGGCATCGTCACATCATTGGAGTTTTTTAGCATCGCTGCTGGATGACCACGTTTCACCTAGAATATTAGCAGCGGAGGTAAGGAGAAGATTACGTTGGGCGGCATACCTGGGGCAAAACAAAAAGAAGTGTTTCACTGATTCAGTGTCAAGACCGCACTCGCAAAAAGGTGATGCACAACGGTTAATTTTAAACAAATATTCTCTTAGACAAGAAAAACCAAGTCTTAGACGGGTGTGGTAAATAGATGCACGCCTAGAAAAAGAGAAATCAAATAACTTGTTATAACAATGGGGAGCAATGCCGAGCAATGCTTTCATTGCTCGGCTAAAAGGTTAGCTCCGCATTAGGCTGAACTTTTCCCATCGACAGTTAGACGGTCTTTGGAATTTGTGGCGGTGAAAACATTTGGCAAAGAACTTGGAACTGAAAACCACAACAGTAAATGGACCGCGCGGCGAGCTCAGTTATTTCATTCGGCGAAATCACAACGTATATATTTACTCATTTGTATAGAGTCAAACACGTCGTATGTTCGCCCTCAAAGGTAGTGTTGGATTTAATTTAATTATTCCCATTGACAGTTTGACGGTCATTCCCTTCTCTTGAAGCGAAAAAAATCTACAACGAATTTGACAACAACGTTGATCTGTACGCTAAATAAGCTTAAGCTTGATTAATTAAGCAGCTTATATTTTTCGATCAGCAAAATCATAACAGAGGCATTGATGTATTCGTTTAGAGTTTGATACGTCCAGTGTTCGGCAGAGACTAGCTTTGAATTTGATTGAATTCATCCAGTCGAAAGCCTTGGCGGTCATTCCATTCTGTTGCAGTGTAAAATTTTGTAAACAACTTGACAACAACGGCATTGGTCGCGTGTTGCAAAATGCAGCGGCTTTTGTTTTACTGTTTAGCGGTAAATCCAGTTTTCGGTCAAGAAAGTAGCTCCAAGTTGAATGTTCCCATCGATAATTTTACCCTTATTTAATTCTTTTGGTGTGAAAAGCTGATTAAATTAATCCGAAGCAGGTTGTTGACGGTTATTTTAAAAAGCAGTGAATTATAAGCAAAGTTCCCTCTCAATCAACATGTCATAGTCATAGAAGTTCAGGTAGAGCCGAAGCAGCTGGCCAGGCAGGATCTCTGACAAATAACTTGTTCGTTTTCAAAATAGCGTCCGTATACATGTAAATAGCAGCGCAACATTCACCTCCCCAGAGAGTGTTGACAAAATTAAGTTGAGGACCCACCCTCTGTGCGGCTTGGGTTGGGTACTTTCTAGAAGTAGAGAGAGGACCCTGGGAACGAAGTTGCCTATTATTTGGAGTATGGCCGCCATGTTGCGCGACTCCGCCGTCGTGCGTACGCGCCCACGAACAATACCGCTGCCCATGATAACCATGAGAAAATCCAAACATGGGTTTCTTTTTCCTATACGGTTATGGGGCTCCGCTTCGTGGCCCCTCGGGCCGCCGGAGCTCCGCTATAACGCGTCAATCGGCCGAGTCGAAAATCGATTTCTTACTGCAACCACTACTCTGTAGGTCACATTAAGAGCGGATTACACGGAAATAACTATTTACGAATTTGCAACTTTCGATTTAGACCAGATAAACAAAATAAGTGACATCCATCGGCATGTTAAAAGAAAAAGTAACCTACCCTTTTCCGATCAGAGCCTGGCAAAGGCTCGTAATACGTTGAAGGACTTGTAGAATAATTTTTAATAGTAAGAAATACCGCAGCCCACAAGTTCGGAGAAAACCGCAATACCGTGATGTATTTCGAAATTAAAATCAAAATTAAAATTACCAAAGAAGCCGAGGAAATCGCAAGCTGGAAAATGGGCGCAAGGAACTACTCTTCGATCAATTTTCACGCCGGACTTATTCAAGGAATATCGTAAATATTTATAGCTAATGTACGCGATTAAAACACTTGTGTTGGTGGCGCGCGAAGATGGTCGAGTGCACAGCTTATCTGAGCGGCTTTTGAAACTTCCTTGAAACTTTCCACTATGCGCGAATCTCCTTTGCACGGGCCACGCAGCTACAACAACAGAACGTGAGGATAATCGGCTAGACGCAGTGCACGCACCTCATCTTGCTAGGGTTGGGCGAAAATTCGAAGAAGACCTCCAACAGGTCCTGAAAGAAGGCTTTCCTTTGTTTTCTGGGGTCGATTTGAGAGCGGAACAGAGACGTTTAAGAATAAAAATGGAGAAAATTGTAGCGAGAAAAGGACTCGGTGAAATACGCGGAGTGCAGAGTGTGCAAAATGAAGAGTGCCGAAAATGAGGAGCATGGAAAATGCGCAATGTAGAAAGTGAGGAGTTTGGAAAATGCGAATGTGGAAAATACGTAGTGTACAAGACGGAGGGCTGATTCCAATGTTTTCCGGTATTGATTCGTGAGGTACCCATCGCTGCCAGTGTGACGTCACATAGCAACGAGTGAGCGCTTCCAATAGCGAATTGAGGTACGAAAAAGGCTGCCAGAAAGTAATTTTCCCAATGAGTTTCTCCTTGAACAGATGTCAAATTAAAAGCTTCTGAAACATTACAAACGACTTATATCTTACTTAACGATAACTGACAGGGAGATCAACCTCATTTCATTAAAAATAAACTCTGCATGTTGTCGTACTTATCAGATCATATGGCATAAAAAGAATATAAACTGACAAACGCTCTCAAGTCCCTGGTTTTTGAATAATAACATATTAACTAACAACAAGAGCTACCAAAGCCTAGTCAATTACCTTAGATAAATTTCTGATATCCCTGGGTTCAAACTACTTACTGCCATTTTTTTTGTTAGGGTGTTGTCAGACAATCAGTTAAAGGACTTGCCTCCCGGCGTTTTCTCAAACAACACTCAGCTGGAGTCCTGTAAGTTGAACACAGTATGAATGAATCAATGAAACACTTAGTTCTACCCATAACAGACACAGCTGGAGATAAATTATTCACAAAATGGCATGCTCGCAATCCTGTTAAATGCAAACGTTCAACAGCACCAAACAGCAATTTACCTAAAAAATCTCAAGAAAGGTAACTACTCCATTCCCGAGTCAAAATACAAGGTGTTTTGTCTTGGTCGCCAGAAGGGGGGTTATAGTCCCAGGCGTTCCGAGTGCAGAGAGTGAAACTGGGGATGATAATGCTTGCTTTCTCGTGGGCTCGCTCTTCGTGAACAACATAATGTGCAGAATTCTGTGTTTTGTAAAGTAAGGGTTTTAAAGAATTACACCGTTAAACGCTAATTTTCGAACAGGTCCGTTTACAAATTATATTGCTTGGAGGCCTGACAAATAAGTGAAGTTCATGTTGGTTCTCACGAGATAAAAAAATAGCAATACTACTGACGCAAAGACAAACTGTAATACTAAGACAAGCACCTCAGGTGTTGAAAGCAATCAAGAATCGTCGTAAATAGAGCTTGGAAGATTTTCTTATTTTTTATATACATTTATTAGCCACACCACAAAATTCAAAAATGATTACAAAAGAGGGCAAAAAAGTTAATACAAATTAAAAACCGAGGACAGAGTTCCCTCTTAAACAGATGTCAAAAGCTTCT
>JAHPZR010009630.1:0-5000 GCA_019787425.1 Platygyra sinensis | reverse complement strand
ACTCCTCCATAGCTGAAAAGGAACTCACGCATTCAAATTGAAACTACATGCACATTATTGGCTAAATAGAGTACACGTGCCCATAACTAAACATATGTTTATTGAGGCATAAGAAATCATTATAACACATGCATGATATAATTATATATTATTTCTTTAAGATAAATTCAGAGCTACATGTATATTATTATGTTAAATCTGAAAATCAAAAATATAATCCTTATTTATTTATAGCAATATAATTTCTATTAAACCTTATACTTTATCAAAGACTAAAATCATGCAAAAGAACATGCAAATGACTGCCAATAATAAAAAATTTCTCCATAAAATCTTAATTGAAATTGTGTTTCAGATTGTGATCGTTATAAAATTTGTGTAATGTTACATGCAAATTTTCTTAATTTTTTTTTCACATTGTAATAGGTGGCCCAGACCTATTTATTTAAATGTGTGGTATAATTATTAATCTTATGGAAATTTATAAAGCTTTTAACCCTAATAAAATCTGTATTATTTTTTTGTTCAGGAAAGTAAATATTGTATTTATTGTGTAGTGCCTCAATTGAAGTATAACTTTGCAAATCTACATACATATACATTGTACATCTAGTGTTAATGCCTATTTTGTCCACAAAATCCCAAATTATTTTTGAATTCTATCATTTGTATTAGGCCTCTTGATACAAGAATTTGAAAGCTCTGATTGACTCCACATCAACACTACGGTCTAGCTCATATTCTATAGGTGATAAAATCATTCGCACAAATAGTTTAAAATTATAGTTGAATTCCATCTTTGAACATGATTATAATAATTATTCCACACATTAAAGAAAAAAATATTTGTACACCACCCAAGATACTAAGACTAAAAAAGACTAAGGCAAATCTTACCATTTTTTCTGCATATATACCATATCTGCTGCTCAGAAATTTCAAGCTGTAAGGGTTTTTTTGGGTTATACTCAATATTATCTTGGTCACCAAAACAATATTTTTAGGGACCTGTACTGAAACACAACAGAAAAGCCAAGGATAATGACAAAAAATGCACTACTTCTGTATTCGCAATATTTTATGGGACTCTGTATGTGTGATTTCCACCAAAATTTGAATTTGTGTATTAGATAAACTGTTTCTGTGCAATTATGATTATTGATGTGGTCCCTATGGTTGCTATAGGTTCTTTATGTTTTAGTATATAAACTGCAGCATGGTCAAAACTGGTCTGAATACTATTTTTAAGTTTTGTTCACTGTGGTCACTGTAAAAGCAGAGATACTAAAAAATGAAAAAGTGTTAATGGTAAAAATCCTCTGATTTAAAAGTACTGCCTGGGAGTACCCAAGAACTTTTCCTGCATATCACAGGGAACAAGTATTTCAGACTTCCACTATCCATATCAATGGCAAGTGTTGCTCTACTTAACCTTAAAGTTCTCTAGGTTTGCATGATCACTTGTTCACCCTATGACAATTTCCATAAATCTTTTAATTGACACAGTATATTGCAACACATTCAGGTCCTCTTCATATGAGCCCAGTAACCGGGACAAATTCTGTGATGTGTTCATATGGAAAATTTCAGCCCGGTCGACCGGGATGAATTCAAGAAACACAACCGAAAGGGTGGAACATAACCTTGTATTGTTCGCGACTGTCATGGCTTGTGGACTCTTTTAACTTTTCTAATAAAGTTAACTTCCATGCTCCTAAAGTGGAAATACAAACAAGACCAAAATTATGCCATTTTGGCCGCTATGTGGTGAGAGCGAAGCTATTTTGTCTAAAATGTTTTATCCCAGTCACCGGGCTAGAGTGTTCATATGGGGAAAATTTCATCCCGGTTACTGAGATCTCAGTAACCGGGCCAGCCAGGCCTCTCATATGAACATATCGATATTTTTACAAAGGAAAGAGTGGCGAGGCGAGATCTCAGAAACCGAGCCAGCCCGGTTGACCGGGCTCATATGAAGAGGCCCTAAAGGACATATGAAATCTGCACATGACATTAGCAGACTCAAGTTAGCCTGAATAGAGCTCAGGCTACCCTGTTTATGATATGGCAATGCAACACATTAGTTAAAAGAATCTGCAGTCTGTAGTGTGCAGTCTGCTATTGCCATACACAGATTCGAAATTAAAGTTTGTTACAAAAATTGAAGTTGTATTGACCCCAAGCAGGAGCTCCTGCCCCAAGTTCCTGAATTGGCTGAAAACCACTGACAGCGGGTGAGCTGTCCTCGCCCTAAAAGAAAAAAAAAACAGTATCTGTGAACCTAAGGTTTACGGTCATTTCAATATAACGCACCTATCAATGGTTTGCCCCAGAATGGGGGGTTTGGACAACCCAGGGGAATTAGACTTCGTAAAGCACACGTGGGTTGGGATTTTGACATCCACAACAATCCCCGGGGTGGGACATTTGACTTGACTGCCATCTTGAAAAGTCGAGAGGATCTGGGAATGAGTGACGAGTGGTGCACCATCTTGAACATACCCAAAATTCATGTGAGCGAGTTTTCTGTGTCCAAGAATACAATACTTTGTAGGGAGTATTGTATTGCTTTTTTTTAAAGCAAAAATGTTTTTTTTTTATGCCCATCAGTGCTCTGTCTTTAAAGTTCTATAACATAACTTATTTCTCCTTCAACTTTGAGAAGAAAAATATTCATACAAAGCTCATTTAGATCAAAATTTTCTTCCTACTTACATGTCTTCACTAGATGCCACCCTGCCATAAGTTTTCGATATTCTCTGTGTTCATAGATTTGCTAGTATACTCCAAATGTAAAATTAAATGAAATTCTGGTCAATTCTAGACCTCAGTTACAAACATTGATTGAAAATATATGACCTATTCCAGGTGTGACATACAAATGAATCCAGAAACCTGGCCAAATCTCACCAATGATGACAAGTAGTGCTTTTAATAATTGACTCTCACCTTCTGATACATGTACTTCTGTGTTGATTTTCAACAATTCTACACTATAAATTTGTGTCTACAAGAAGTACAATTTGTGGTCCCCAAAGGTGGGAATTTGACTTATAATGGAAACCCAAGGGTGGGGAAATTGACATTTGGAAACCTGAAAATGTCAAATTTCCCCTGGGTTGCCCGAACCCCCATCCTGGGGCAAACCATTGATAGGTGCATTAGTCGTTTCGATCCGGCCAAGTCTTCAGTATCTTTCGTTTCAACGGAGTGTCGCATCAGTTTATTATTTACCATAAAAAGTAACAATTTTCTTAAGCGAATCAAGATAAATGGAAGATGTATGGAATTGACTTTAGTTTGTATCGAATCGACCTTAGATGTGTATCGAAACGACCGGATACCCGTGAGTGCTTACATAATTTTACCCATGGAATTGAAGTAGCAACAGAGACTCACCTCGGACCCGTTGCATGTACTTTATCACACGATCACATTGAGGGGCTTCATTAATTGCCTGTAACGTAATTCATACATTACCGATTAAAAGGCTTTTCAATGAAAGTTTGTCATAGGCTTACACTGTAAAGCATCTACAAGCACACACAAGACTGAAGAGTTATAGTTCACACGAATGCCGTCGAGTGTTTTCGTACATCTATAATTTCAACCGAACCTCCGCTCCATCTCAAAAGTTAAGCAAGAAAGGACAGGAAATAAAAGCAAAAGTAAAAAACTAACCTGCTGGATCGTTTTTCGTCGTGGTTAGCCCGATATATCAGCAACAATTCGCAAAGAAATGTAAGAGATAAACACTCCAACCGTTAAAACTGTCCGCCGCGCAAACTTTGATCACATGCAATTTGATCACATGTCACGTGTCATTGGAAGGCTTGAGGTCCAGGGTGGGGAAAGTAGCCAGCGACGTATATTTTGACAGCATATTATTTTGTCTTCTTCTTTTTTGCTCTAAATTAACTAATAGAATAAAAGTGTACCTAAAGTTGGCTTTTTTCTACTGATGGTCTTCTGTTAACTTAAGGATTCTTACAAAGTTAACAAAGTCCAGGGTGGTATGGGTAAGATAAGAAGACCATACGCTCCATGCGGGCACAGAAAATGACCTTTGGCCCCCTTTGGCCATGACTACTAGACGGTGTTGCATTTGGATGTCACGCTCGCTCATTTGTTTTGAGTTCTTCAACAAGGCCAGGAAGGAAATCCGAGCAAAATAGAGAGAGCCCGCAGACTACCTGTAGATCGGTGCCGGCTTTCGATCCATATGAAGTCTATAAATATTTCACGCACGTTGTAGAATGAACGAATGAGCAGAGGACATACTGAAGGTTCAGTTTATGTCTTTCCCAAACCAAACTAAGCCAAGCTAAACACGTCACGTAAGCTTGGCTTACGGCTGTCCCACAACAGAGAGGTGGTACAATTAAAAACAGAAAACGAAAGTGAGATTTACAAGAGAAGCGAGTTATCATTACTCTTCCATCAAAGTTAAAGAATTGCCATAAAGACTGACAAAAGAAAATTCATAGGCTGACAGTGGGCTTTTTCTCACTAGGAAGAGCGTTTAGTCTTCGCGAACGCAAAAGGGCGGTATGACGTTGGCCGTGTAGAGAAGAAGGCGAAAATTAAAGTAATCCCCAATAAAGATTTATTTTAACTCCCAAACAATAGCTAAAATAACCCCTACAAAAGTCCTTCAAAAGCGAGTTAAAGTAATTCCTCAGCTAGAGTTAAACTAACCCCTATAAGATAACTCCAAAAGCGAGGGATATTAACTCCCTATAACGAACTGAAATAACTCCTTCCTGAAATGTAACTCCCAGTAGGAGTTAGATTTAACCCTCATTTAGAGTTAAAATAACTCCACAAAGAATAACTCCACTAAGCAGAGTTAGATTAACTCCACGACCAGTAAATAACTCCAGTTTTGAGTTAAAATAACTCCTTTTCAGGAGTTATTCTAACTCCTCTAAAATAACTCCACCTTGGGGAGTAAATTTAACTCTACTCAAGGTGTTATTTTAACTCCTTGAAATTTACTG
>JAHPZR010009629.1:25000-39676 GCA_019787425.1 Platygyra sinensis | reverse complement strand
CAAGTGTTTCTTGTGTATTATAGCGTTTAACAATGTTGGTGGTGCATCAATAAGCATCAAGCTTCTTCCTGACATTTATCTTAGCTATCAGCAGGCTTACAATTGACTGATTGGGTAAATGAATCATTTGCTGTACAATAGATTAGGACAATATAGCATCATTCTTTACGTTTTGTTGTCAAGCATTTGTGTTCATTGTTTAGTAAATGTTGTGTCATCTAAATGAAGTGAAAGCCTCATTCACTGTTTGCTTGTTACAGTTTATGTATGATATTTTATTCAAAAAATGTAAGTGATTGGTGCAACATTTATCAGTGCACCTTGAGAAAGCTTGTGTTACTGTTTTAAACATGTACCATATTACAAAAAAATACAGGTCTAGATGAAATTAAAGGTGGTGAGCTACAAATTGTACATCAGTTATCTGCTGGCTAAATGAAGTTGAAAGTGTGTTAGCTTGGTTTTCGAAGGAAAGTGTTGAAGTCTGATGGAGTCAGTTTGCCAAGACAATCCACCCTGAACTCAAAGTATTTATCATTTAAAGTTCTTGGGTTGTCATTGTCATTTATATTCATTTGACTGTAAATATTGTTTATAATGATTACTTATTACTTTTTTTATTAAATAACTATTATGGGTAGCCAGGAATAACCCAGTAGATGTACATGTAACATTAACTGCTGCCCCTGAAATTAAATAGATAAAAAAGATGACGATATAAATAAAAATAATTTGGAAGATACCAGAAATAGGGCACATCCCTTTTTAGTAAACCCGGGCCTAGCAGGACAAGAGTCTTGAGTGAAAGCAAACACATTGCAGATAACTCTGATCAACTCTGTTTTCAACAACCTAAGATATTGAATAGATTATTTACCTGCATTTCAATCCCATTTGGGTGACTACAATTAGTCACCAAGTGTTACACAGCTTTTAGGATTGTCAGTTTTGGTATCATGGTTAGATTCATTACACTTGATGTCTTGTTTTGCCTGATCGATCTGGGTCTACGCGTGTAACACACGAGTGACAATAGTCAGCAACGAACTACAGATTCCATTCCACTTTATGCATTTCAGGATATCATCTGTCACTGATAATATTATTATTCGACTTAGGGCCATTATTATAAAGCAATAGTAGTCATCTGGCATTTCAGTGGAACTAGCAATTTCATAATGCTGTAATTATTAGTGAATGGAGCTTTATAGCAATTGTCAGGCAGCGATCGTAACCCTGGCGAATATTTCTGGACTCTTGAGTCTGAAACAGACTTTAGTTTAGTTCTGGGTCATTTTGATTTGACATGTGGGCTGTATGTTTTGCTTAAAGCAAATTTAAACAATTAAAGAAAGCAATATTTACTCACCAGAAACCACAAACGATTGAAGTCAAAATCCACAATGGCTCATTGAACCCGTAATGACTGTAATGGAGGCCGACGAATCCGACGAATATCTCAAAACAGTTTGGGCTCCACAAATTCTAAAATTTTTCAACATTTTTAACCAAATTCACTCCATGTATCAACTAATACAGTATAAATCCCATCTGGCGTGGACAACATTCGTAAAATAATATGGCTGCCTTCTTGGGCACGTAACACGAGATGGAGGGAAGGGTAGGTACGCGGGCTCATTTTCGGAGAAAAAATAAATCTTTAATATATATCTACAGATATGTTTTGGTCTCATTTTATTCACTGACTGCCTACATTTATTACACTAATTCTCTCGCGGTGTTTTGCAATCATTCAGAAAGTGCATTAATTAGGCTTGTCATGTTTGCTATTCGTAAATGACTACTTGGTCAGCGGTTGCGCAAATCCAACCAATTTGTTACGTCACTTCCGCTATTTTTGCTAACGACGTCACATCCGTCTACGCAGATTTCTGCTAATGCCGTTTTCCCCTCTCTGCAAAAACTCATCCATTGCTTCGCAATGAATGAGTTAAAAATGGCCAAATTACCTGCTTATAGACAAAAATTATTTGCAGGCTTGCTTAAAGATGATGCCGAATTTGGTCAACGGTGAGATGTCAGAGGTGAAACAAAGACCAATCCTTGTTGTGGCACAGGATTCAGCAGGTTTAAGGTGGCTGAACACAGTTTTGATACCTCTGTTTCATTTACATTTTTCTCTAAAACCCTTGATCCTTTGGTCACCAAAAATGGCAGCAAGCAAGTTAACAACACAAACTTCAACTTTTTGATAATTAAGCTGACGTATGTACCGTTGCCATGGCAACATGATCAAATATAAACAGGTGTTTAAAATCGGTTTTGTTTATTTGCAGAAAATCTAGTCATTAGATTTTCTTCATAATTTGCATGCAACAAGCTTGTAACGATACTCGCAAGTTAGCGCTATTTTAATAATAATTTAACAAACAGATCTTTAATTATCCCTCTTTGATGGTTCACTGGCATATCTTGAATTTCCTTTGTTAAAGTTCAATTTTTTTTCAATCCTCCAGTTACTTAATTCCTAAAGTATTTTTGTGCCAAATTTCGTGAAATTCTAATGAGTGGTTCTCGAGAAATAAGCGCCTCCGAGAAGTCAATTTTTCACTCAATTGCACTTTTTTCGACTTACTATGCATGCGCTCCATTTAACTGGGTTCTTTTAGCGACAAAGAAATAGCAGAGCTGAGTTCTTTGCATCGTTACCTTTCTAACATACCTTTGTAATAAAAGAGTAAAACCATCAATTCAATACATTGTGTTAATTTGTGACGAAAAAAAATAACACAGAGAGTGCAGACATTGAGCAAATAAAATGATCGCTCTATTTATTCCATGTTTGTTTTTATGCAATACTTGTACGCGCGCTGAATCGCGTTAGCAAGAGCGCGCACTAAAACTGTGTTTGGCCACCTTAAGTATCTGCTACAGACTACTCTCTAACAATACATTCAAACCAAAACTGCACCTTAAAGCTGGCTTAGGGCCTTTATGTAGAGGTGAAATTAAAAACAATAACTCAGTTTGCTTGTTACATGTAATTCCTGCATGAATCAATAAGCTTGAATAAAAATTGAATAGTTGAACAAGTAGGAAGCAATAGTGGGATGCAAAATTGTAATAATATTGATTTTACCCAACATTGTGGTTACAATGCATGTGATGTATTTTGCACATTTTGCACTGAATCTGAGCTACTTTTAAACTTAAAGCTGATCACTAATTGTACTTGCTTGCTATTTAAGCATCATGCTGAGGGGAAAGAAGTACTTTTGTAATTGTTACATGTATGATGTAATGTATATTTGTTTGACCAAAATGGCTTCTTGTCTAAGCAAAAATAGATTTGACCATACAACTTGACCCGTGCCAGCAGGGAAATTATGCGTGTAGTTCAAGACCTGTTAAGTTACCAAAAAACCCTCTTGGCATGGTAATATTTTGAATATAATTAAGGATTAAGAACTTATGACCCTGTGAGGGAAAATTGAACTTGAAGTTATCAATATATTTCAATCAAGACAAGTTTCTTGTTAGTTCAAAACACAATAACATGCGCTTTAAGCACTCTTACAAGGTTTGACATTACTGGTACACTTTGTTGACAATGCTTGAGAATTTAATCGCAGGGTCACTTAGAGAAATAAAGAAATGTGAGTTGTTTGAAATAGTATACCAAAACTTACTGTGCTATGAGACGATTTTTACTGCATAATTTTTGCACTCATTGCTCAAACTTTGAGCAGAATCCATCTTGATAGCTAAATAGCTGATTACTTTTAAATTGCATGCAGATTACATAAAGAAATAATCACCAAGTTTGTGTTATTTCTCAAGAGCATATTTTAGTGAGAAAAGGGAATAATGTGAGTTTATCTGGGCAATTATGTCAGAGATATCAGACAAAGATACAACATGTATCATGCACAGAGAACAAAATACAGTATGTCAGGAGACTGCACCAGAAAACTGAACTGTGGAGACTGACTTGCTTGTGTATCATAACACCAAAATGTCACATTTTGTTCAAGCAAGATGAATAAGTCTAGAAAATGGAAGCACAGAAGTAAATAGTTTGCAGATTAAACTCAAAGGACTAGGAAACTCACTTCCATCTTGAATATTTTTGGAGGCAATTCTGGTCAATTCTGTAGCTATATTGATGTCTGTCTCTTCATTGGGAGATGGTGTTGATGTTGGAAAGTTGTACTCCACAAAGTAAGTCCTGAGTTAAATGAAAAAAAAACAAAGACAAAACCAAATTAAAAAGTCAACAAACAAAAAATCATGGACATTCTTGTTCACTGAAACATGTCCTCGAGACCTCCAACAAACAAACATTAAGGGCCTATTTACATGGAGGGAGGGTGACCTGGCTAACCGGACTACCCAGCTAGAAGGGTTGACCCATAGTCCACCTTTACATGCAAGTCGCCTTTGAGCAGCCACTAAGCACAACAAACAAAACAGCCAACCAAGGAAACTGTTTTCCATCTTATTTCAGCTTCCTGAACAGACACAGGCCTGTTCTCGGCTCGAGACTCCTCTATTACATGTACATTGATCTCTTCAGATTGACTGTCATTCTGTTCGGCAAATAACACTGGCAAATGGTAACTATGAAGAAATTCACCTCGCATCACCATGTCTTTGTGGTTCATCTCATCTCAGCAAGCCAGGATAGCCTGGCACAAACAGTTTACACGGCAAAAAAGCTAGCCAGATGCCCCGGGGAAGTAGACAGGGTGCCCCAGGTGTAGGCGGGTTACCCTGTCTAGCATGTAAATGCTTCAATGTGTATAAGAAGTTACCCCTCCCAGGGTAGCTCGGTTAGCCGGGTAGCCGCGTTAGCCAGGCACCCTCCTTCCATGTAAACAGGCCCTAAAAAAACAGGAGATCAGGGTTGAAGTAAAAATAGATTACTTCATAGAAAGTGCGACGTACGGATTTTTATTCACGAGTTGCAAAACTTTGCAAAACGAACGAGTGAGCGCAGCGAACGAGTGAGTTTTCAAAGTTTTGCAACGAGTGAATAAAAATCCGTACAAAGCACTTTCTATGCTGTACTCTGTTTATTGTATATATAACGAGAATTAAACACAACAATTAAATCAGTTTTAGTTTTTTTCCGGCACCATAAGTTTACATGCAGAACGCTGAGAACGTAATGAATGACCGAGCGTAATGAAAAACAAATCCATTTTCCAGTCCAGATATAGGCGTACAACGAGCCTACACAAGCTTAAATATAATAGGGGAGAATTCGTAAATACATAGTGAGAAATCTTTTCATTTGTCCATAATTACTGTCAGATTCAATCATGTCATGGCGACGTTTCGCGCTGTGCAAAGACAAATTCGGACTCTGTTGACTTACACTGTTTAATTTGAATGTTCCTCCTTGAATGTTGTTGCAGGCTTTCTGATGTTAAATTTACTTCCTCGGTTTCTTGAATGGCCATTGATTCTCAAACTGAAGTTCTAGCGCTCAAGATATTTGTTAGATATATTCCATTGCTGTTTTTCCGAAAGTGAAGTAAAACGGGAACCGAAGCCATGTTATCAAGACACAAACTTCAAGCGAACGCTGATTTCAAGCCCGCGCTTCTAGGAAGCCATTAGAGTGCTTAACTCTGATTGGCTAAGTGATTCTATCATGAACGGTGATTGGTTATATTTTTCACATGTGAAGAACGCTATACGCAAACCTGATTGGACGTATCGCTTTTTTCACCGGTGAAATATAGCACATATAGAGTTCTATTTGCAAGGTTTATTGCCTAAAATTCTCACTATATATACAATAAAACTCATATCATTATTAGCAATTAACTTCTGCTTGCATAAAAACTGTAGCCATTGTTACCACTGTGTACATCTGTAAGTTTGTCTCATTCAATACGTTTTCTCCACTGCTAGTACATTGAAAATATGCAACAGCCAATCGTCATTACCCTGGTTTAGCATTTTGACTGGTGATTCCAAGACTATCCACCACAACACGTGCAGTATCAACTCTCCCGAGAGCTGTGAGCTTCTCTGGACCCAGGTCTTCAATACAGGTATGAGAGTTTGGACTTAGTATCTTGCTCTTTGTTGCTGATGGAATCAAATCACTCAAATTATGACTTGGACTTTGTTTACCTGCAAAAGTAAGAAAAATTGATTTGAAAAAGTACTAATAAACATAAACATTTCAATTGATCACTTCGAAATCATGCTTTTAAGGCTAATGTCAAAAAATACTGAAATAAATATAACAAATAAACATTAATTGCAATTGGCAAGAGGCAGACCAGTTAGCTATTTACAAAGCATTACTGAGGAACTGAACCTACATGTAAAACAACTGAAAACAAAATCCGACAAGGGGGAAGTGAATGTGGGACCTTCAGATTACCTGCCCAGCACCCTAAACCAGCTTGCTACACTGCCCACTTCATCTTGGACTGGAAATTTGTTCTGATGAATACAACTACCATGATTCCTCCAGGTACATGTACATCTCATAGAAATTGGCCATTAGTGTAATATATGGTTTAGCCAAGCCTAAAAGCAGAGTTCCTGGGCCAGGTTGTTCAGAGCCTGATAAAGCTAACCCAGGATAAGCGAAAATTTTGATTCGAGGTTTGTGCCTTAGTGGTGAGGTTTTTTGTTTATATTGTTCGGCCTTTTGTTTCAAGTTTAAATTATCTCAAACAACACAAACATAAGCATTGGAAACATTTTTATACAAGAAAACTTTATACTTTGGTTAACTTTTAATCCTAGGATAGCATTAGCTGGTTTCCAAACAACCATGCCCTGATTAAAACAAGTAACCCTGGATTGAGTGTACAATCCAATCAAAAAACCAGCACTTGGTCAGCAACCAAGTTAAAAAAAATGTGATCACAATGTGCTGTAAACTTGAGTCTACAATAATTACAGTCACATGATACAGGTCAGCAGGTACTTTGTTTTGACAGGTGTCATCCATAACATGGATGACAGTTATCAAGGAATTCCCCTATAAACCAAAGCTGCCTTTTTCGTTCAACCTATTAGCTGGAGTATGGCCATTGTAGCGTGTATGGGCCCTCAAGCAATACTGCTAGCCATGAGAAAATCAATTCATGTGTTCCTTTTTCTTTCCTATAGGGGAGTCCTTGTTTATAATATTTGGCTCATTAGCATAAGCAACTCAGTTTCTGATGGAGCTTCAAATAAATCAGTTCTGAATATTAAAAGGTCACACTAAGATTTTTCCGCCTATGAATATGAGCCTAATGTATTAATACTTTTTGTGAAATATGGGTTTAAAAACTCAAAATTTTACAAAGAATGTATGAGCTCATTAGTGCTTTTGCCACCCAGAAATTTTGCAGTTTTTGAAAGACAATTTCTCCTTCAATATTACACACAAAGAGTAAAGAATTTCAGTATGTGTTAAGTTTTACTAGCTCTTTATCTACCTGGAGTCATTTCATATCTAACATGTTTATTTCTGTAAGCAAAGCCATATGCAAATAAGCAAAAATGTAAACAATGACTACAGCATGAATCCCCCTATATGAGATCCTACCAAAGGCATGTGTCAACTGAGTATGGATTGGCACTATTGGTCGACATGTTGACTGACATTGGTTGCCTCTTGACCGACACCCACATCATATGATAATCAGCCAACACTCAGCGAATACTTCAACAACACTTGGCCAATACAAGTGAATATATGAAAGGTGCAGGGCTCCACCAACAAAGCTATCAAGCCATTGATACTGTGTAACCTTTCCATACTCCAGGCATACATGTACAGCCTGTTGTCACTTGTTATTAAATGACAACACTGGCATGTAGATTCACAGTAAGCTTATGCTTTAATAGCAATAAAGTCACAATGATATAGTCATCATGTTCCTTTTCTTCCTCAGACTCGACAAATGCCGCAATGGCTATAATGGGCAGTCTAGAAGACAACTACCATCCATGAATACTCTACCATAGGCCTTGGCTGACAAGTGAAAGGGAGAGGTACATAGATGAGACTAGTTGCTACATTTGCTTACAAAATTGCACAATAGCCCTTTCCGCTCATGGCATTTGGCGGGGAACAGTTTCGTTGTTAGATGTCATCTGACCATGAGCTAGTCAATGAATGGGTGTGTTGTTGCGGGAAGAGCAAAAGCTATGTAGCAATGAATTTTGTTTGCCTTGAATTTGAATGTTTCCCTCACATTGTCTCGGGAAAAATTGAGATTTCGCGGGAAACAAAATTCACTGTTCCCCTCGGACCAGTCATTGAGTGTTAAGTAGTAACAGAATTTTCTTTTTCTTATCTACACAGGTACTTTAACTTGCCTTCTCTGATAGTTGCTCAGTCAAATTACTTGTTCCTCATTTCTCCTTTTATTTGGGTTAACAGTGTCTCCAGCCTGTCTTGCTCTGTTCTTAAATCTGCCACCTCACTGGCTTTCAGGACATCCTTTTCTTGTTTAAGGATTTCATTCATTTATTCCACGGAATTTTTCTTATTTTGAAGGTTTTCAACTTCCTTCTGTAGCTTGGATATCTCATTTCAAAGACATACTTTGTGAGCACATGTTTTTGAAATGAAAGCTGTGGCCAGTTTTTTGGGAATGTTGGGCCAGTTGAGAGTTTTTGTCAAAACACGCAGCAGCTTTAGACAGGGGGACCAGGCAGTTGCATAATTTGGTCGTACCTCCCTATGCTAAGGATGGCTCTGAAAAAATTACGTGTGTTAAACTAACACAACATCAAAGTGGTGCATAAACCCATCCACACCGTCAGCTCCTTTTTTAAAAGACCAAAAGATCGAGAAAAGAAAGAGGACACAAGGGACACTGTTTACAAGATCAAGTGCAACGATTGCGATGCAGTATACATCGGCCAGATGTCAAGATGCGGCGCGAACTTAAATGATTACCTTTAGCAGCTTTGAGGGCATGTTTATTTTTAAATAGATGTTTTGGTTTGTGAAATAAGTAGAGAAACAGACACAAAAAAACCTGACTGACCTTGTATTGAGCCGGTGTCACGACAAAACAAATTCACATCTGCTCTGTTCAGCACCTTAATCACTTGTGCTAATGAAGCAGCAGTAGGGAAACAAAAGGTTTCTTTTGTTTTTCATTGAACAAAAGGTCTCCAAAGGAAAACTGAGTTTTTTTGCATACATTATTTCTGGAGAACAAAGTGCAAATCGACCAAGACAATTACAGAACGATGTGTTTCATGTTAAAACAAGTCAGTCTGCCAAAAATTAGCTGGATCCTGCAAAAAATGAGAATCGGCCCAAAAAGCGATATATGCCCTTTTTGCAGGAGGGCCTTCAATTACTTAAGGACATTTGCGCCAATTGTTTCTGCGCGTCCTTACTGCGCATGCAAATCCACATGCCACATCATGCATTGAGCGCGCGGGCTAAGTACTAAAGTGAACAATGATATAGGGCAGCTGGCCATTGCCATAGCTTTGATTGAATTTAACAATCTTGGACGTTCTGTGACCCCTACTTTTTTCTTTTCAGGAACAGATTTAACTTAACAATTATCTCCACATTGTCCATAAATGAGCAAAAAATTAATGTGGGAAGACAAAAAAAATCCAAGATTTCTGTCCACAGGACATGGAATCCTGCCATCTTGCGGCTGCAAGGCACGTGAAACTGTGGTCGCTAAAAATTTAATGTGAACTTGTTCTTTGAGGAACCTCACCAGTTGACTAAATTCGCTTAATAGGTCCATATAAACCATATTTGACAGAGAACACTTCCTTTCAAAGCTCTAATTGCAATATTTTGGGACTTGCAGCCACTGTGGTCTTCTTCGCTAACAAAGCATGATTAACTCAGATTTGGGTGTTCTTGCGGGCATGTTTTCTCCAAAACAAAGTTGGTGATCTCCCAATTCTTTTACATTTCTGACATTGCAAACTCATCTTTCAATGGTAAAATTTTCAGAAAAAAATCAATGTTACAAATTTCGTGTGAACGTCCTTAACAGGTGTCTTCTCACAAATTCCTGTGGTGTGTTCCTTTAGAGGTGAAGTGAATGAATCCTTGGAGCACTTTCTTGTTTGTTGTTATACTAAGGATTTCTGGGCTGAGGTTAAAAAATGGTTTGATAATCAGGGAGTAAACACCTTTCTGACAAAGATATAATGCTTGGTTTTCTAAGGTGCAAAGATGAGTTATTTGTTTTGTCATACTGTGATAATTGCTAAACAGTATTTACATGTACATTCTTGTCGATGGAGCAAATCCCTTCCTTCAATTCCACTGTAAAGTATTTAACTCCAAAATTAAAATGATTCACCAACTTGAGACAATGATCGAAAAATCAAATGATGAACTAAAAGCTCACAATGTGAAATAGGGCAAGTACAAAGGCAATTAGATTGATATAGAATCTTGTGTTGTTGCTGCGCTCTACTAGTATATTTAGATGCAGAAGAAAGTTGAGAGGAACTGTGGGCTGTGTATATGATGTACCGTGTCTGTCTGTTTATGTGAATTTTGTTTGTCCATGAAAAAGTTGTATGTAACTTTGAATCAATAAAAAATTAATAGAATACAAAAAAATAAATAGTACTTCCCTGTCATAATATTAAATGGAGAAAATAATTATACCAATGATTTAGAATAAAGTTAAATCTTTGATTCCTCACAGAACCATGTAACATATACATGTAAGCTTTTATAAATACCTGAAAAGTTGTATTACAGTGGAAACTGATGAATAGTACCAATAACAAAGAAGGAAGTGTTGTAAAAACAAAATGTGTGTGTAATTTGTTGTTACTAATGTGTGTTATGTCTTTTATGTTGTAAGCAATGCATTGTAAAATTTAATAAAAAATTTGCTGTTACACGCAACTACAAAACCATTCCAGTATTTTGCTGTCCTTCAAAATCCTCCTTTTTTGGTGGCTTTTTAGCTTTAAATCACGGAAAAACAACGACAACATTGACTTTATGCTGCTATTGTTAAGATTTCCTTCAAGATTGTCCACCATATTGGAGTGATGTAGACGTCACATGATCTTGAGAGTTGGTAATACTGGTCAGTTCTCTCGCGGCATCCCACATTCCTAAAACACCAATCATTAAGTTTTGAGACAAGTGTAAAGGCAGTAATTAGGATAGAGATGACGTAATATACTGTGTAGCTAGAATGTTAAAATATTGAATCAAGCATATCTATAAAAATATTAAAGTAGTGTTCTTCAAACTTGGCACGAGAAATGTATGTCCCGAAAAAAACAAAATGACTTCTTTGGTGCTGTTACCATGACAACAGATTTGCCTCTGGTCCTGTCTTAATTAGAATTGAATTTCCCAGTCAATGTCTTATCCAAGTACCATCCACTCCCAGCAATCCAATGAGGAGAGTATGACTATTATGATACCAATTTTAGTCAAAGATGATGATGTCAGAAGTGGAACAAAGGCCATTTTTCTTCATGGCTGGTTACGGCCAGCAACAGGCATCAATGGGTTAATAAGCATGCAAAATGTAGATATAATTTTAAAAAAGTGAAACTTCAATCAGTACATTCAATATTTTTTGGAAAGACTGACATTCCTGGATTCTAAAAATGAAACAGCTTTCTACATTTTTTATTGCAGTTACATGATATGGCTTTTCCACAAAACATCCCCTAACAATTATTATACCACTTGAAAAGGGTAATCTTGTAATGTTAGACAGTATTAAAAATCATACTCCCTTCACTATATTCTCATTGTTGTTTTTATCAGGCAATGCAATCAGATGCAGACTCGGAGATTACAGTCGTAACAGATGATGAAGAAAGTGTGACAAATTCTCCACAAGAGGAGAAATACAACAAGGTATGAGCTGTGTGAGGGGTGAAAATATTATCTATAGTAATAAATTGTTTATTCACATTGGATTTGTCTTTGAAGTGCTTATTTGACACCTTTTTAGCTTCCATTCGAAACATCGTCGGAAATGAAAATTTTCGCACCAAGATAGGGATTGTCCTTGAGCTTTGCAGCGGCGTTTCTTAGTGTAAACTGCTTGTCAGGATACCGTAACAATGCTACATGTATCGGTCTTGATGACTGCTCTCCATCTCATCTATTTTGTCTGTTCTTTATTTTTGTGGGATGGGCTCTCATAATTTCAATGTCTCCTTCAAGATTCATGTGATTGACTAAAATATCCTGTATTATCCCTTCACACGTGGAGCCATCCTCAGTACCTTCTGGAATATTCCAGAAAACGACATTATTTTGTTTACAAAAAAAGTCAAACTTTGCAGTGGTCCACTCGTAAAAATTATCATTTTACTTTCAGTATGCTTGGTTAGCTCACTAAATACACTGGAATTAAATATTCCTTGAAATTTGTAACTGAGGACGGGCGGATCAGGTTTCTCAATGGCCATTCGCATGCATGAATGACCCTGAGAGCAAGCAAATCTACACGGGAACTGAATTATTTCTGTACATATTTGTCGTGGGGCTACGGACTGAACAAAACTTCTAATAAACCTTATAATTTTGTGATAATAGGTTATAAGTTTTATAGGTTTAAGTATATGTTCAGTCTGTAGCCCCAATAAAATATGTAGAATAATTTGTTTGCTCTTGTGTAGATTTGCATGATTTTGGGGTCATTCACGCATGCACATGGTCGTTGAAAAACCCGTCAAACGTCTTCATTTATGGATTTCAAGGAGTGTTTAACGCCATTGTATTTAGTGTGCTCGCCATACATATCGAAAGTAAAATGATAATTTTTACGAGTGAACTGCTGCAAGGTTTCAGACTTTTTTTCAGGGAAATTTTGCATACGACTATGCTTTTGTTTGGAAAATGGTTGTGTTGCTTTGAAAGTTCAATTGCCATGAGTGGAGCCTTATGATCATATATTATGGACTTTCCATATCCTGTGGGCAAGTTTACGAATACATTGCTTCCACTAAGAAATTCTGCAACTGCCTTTTTCTGTTGCAGATATAGGTTTTGAACCCCAAATGTTGAGCGTACACCAGAAATGGCTTTAAGTTTTGTGGCATTAGCTCACGATTTTCTTCTGCCATCTTCACTGACCGCTCGAAGTTTGGCAATGATATTATTCAAATTATTCACGCCAGGCGAATAAATTAACACTGCAACCAATCAGAACCACTACCAGGTTTTCGGGTAGTGACGTCAGTGGACAACATTATTGACCAGTGCTTTCAGAGGTCTCTCTCTCCTTTGACCTAACGAGCGGAGGTGGCAGCTGAAATTCAGGCTATTCAACTCCAGATACTGACATTTAAAAATAACATTCCAACCCAAGTAGAATAAAACTAATCATAAGACTACATATTTTTTATCCTCGTCTTAAGAACAGAATTTAATACTTGAAGTGTATTGCATTACAAAAGACTTGCTTGTTTTAAAAAGATCGTGTGCAAGAGTTATGGCGTCATTTTGAAGAGAATCTGAGCTGAAAACAGATTAAGCTCAAAATAAAGTGTAGTTACTAGTTCTCTTTAACTAGTCCATATTTCTGTAAGTGAGTGGAATGTGAAGTGTTTTCAGTGTAAATCAGCTGATTGTTGCATTGCTATATGGTAATTTAGCAGTGAAGTAGGGACACCTTGCAGGCATATTTACAGTAAGTTTACAAAGCCTAATTCTTATTGCATGTCTTTGAATTTATTTGAACAGGTGTCTTCCAAGGTTAGACAGAAGCACAGACCTGCCCTGACAATGTCTACAAGTGGCAGCTCAAGAAAGGACAAGACAGTCAATCGTCTAGAACAGTCTGAGAATAATTTGAAAACTGATGACACAAGTGATGTGGCTAGTACGGAATACCAGGATCCTAACAGCACCGACAATGCCACAGAACACTATAGAGGTACTTCATCTTTCAACAAGTGGACATTATCTATTATTATATTATTATATTATTATATTATAATATACTCAACAAAATTTCAAGTATTTGATTGGTCAATAACGAGTGCATAAATAGATTATAGAGTGCAAATGGAGGTTATAGAGTGCAATACGGAAGTTGCTATGGAAACTATAGGGGAAGCGCGAAATTTAACTGAAGCAAAAAACAAAATGGCTGAAAGCCGGTATACTTTGTCCGACGAAAGATTTACATACATACTTACATACGAAATAGTTGTTGACCAGCTGAAACTAAAGGCAAAAAATCAAGAGCACTACTAAATTAATATAAACGTGGTTGAATGTCTGGGAAAACTGGGGAAATGAAAGAAAATTCAATCCTAAACTGGAGGAGTATGAGCACGAAGATCTCGATGAAAAGTTACAAATGCTGAGTACTTACCATGATGGATTAGAGTACGAACCGGAGAGTTTGAAGTCCATGCTGGCAGCCTTTTACCGGCGTTTAAAAGAACTGACTACATGTACTCAATTACACGGGACCGGGAGTTTTATAATTATCAGTCCAAGTTCGTGCTTGAGAGAAAAGTAAAACATCTTCGCCAGCAAGGAAAAGGGAAGAGGCCAAACGCGGCAAGTGCACTGCCATGCAAAGAAGAAGAAATACTATGGACAGCAAGAACCCTCGGCGATTCCAGTCCAGGAGTTATTTCTCAGACGATGTAGTGGAAAGCAACTGAGGGCAGCAAACGTTTAGAGGCAGCCTATTATTCAGGTGATCGGCCACACAAATGAAAAGTCGCCGAACGACTACAATGAAGGAAATG
>JAHPZR010009629.1:0-20000 GCA_019787425.1 Platygyra sinensis | reverse complement strand
TCAATCCAGGGTTACTTGTTTTAATCAGGGCATGGTTGTTTGGAAACCAGCTAATGCTATCCTAGGATTAAAAGTTAACCAAAGTATAAAGTTTTCTTGTATAAAAATGTTTCCAATGCTTATGTTTGTGTTGTTTGAGATAATTTAAACTTGAAACAAAAGGCCGAACAATATAAACAAAAAACCTCACCACTAAGGCACAAACCTCGAATCAAAATTTTCGCTTATCCTGGGTTAGCTTTATCAGGCTCTGAACAACCTGGCCCAGGAACTCTGCTTTTAGGCTTGGCTAAACCATATATTACACTAATGGCCAATTTCTATGAGATGTACATGTACCTGGAGGAATCATGGTAGTTGTATTCATCAGAACAAATTTCCAGTCCAAGATGAAGTGGGCAGTGTAGCAAGCTGGTTTAGGGTGCTGGGCAGGTAATCTGAAGGTCCCACATTCACTTCCCCCTTGTCGGATTTTGTTTTCAGTTGTTTTACATGTAGGTTCAGTTCCTCAGTAATGCTTTGTAAATAGCTAACTGGTCTGCCTCTTGCCAATTGCAATTAATGTTTATTTGTTATATTTATTTCAGTATTTTTTGACATTAGCCTTAAAAGCATGATTTCGAAGTGATCAATTGAAATGTTTATGTTTATTAGTACTTTTTCAAATCAATTTTTCTTACTTTTGCAGGTAAACAAAGTCCAAGTCATAATTTGAGTGATTTGATTCCATCAGCAACAAAGAGCAAGATACTAAGTCCAAACTCTCATACCTGTATTGAAGACCTGGGTCCAGAGAAGCTCACAGCTCTCGGGAGAGTTGATACTGCACGTGTTGTGGTGGATAGTCTTGGAATCACCAGTCAAAATGCTAAACCAGGGTAATGACGATTGGCTGTTGCATATTTTCAATGTACTAGCAGTGGAGAAAACGTATTGAATGAGACAAACTTACAGATGTACACAGTGGTAACAATGGCTACAGTTTTTATGCAAGCAGAAGTTAATTGCTAATAATGATATGAGTTTTATTGTATATATAGTGAGAATTTTAGGCAATAAACCTTGCAAATAGAACTCTATATGTGCTATATTTCACCGGTGAAAAAAGCGATACGTCCAATCAGGTTTGCGTATAGCGTTCTTCACATGTGAAAAATATAACCAATCACCGTTCATGATAGAATCACTTAGCCAATCAGAGTTAAGCACTCTAATGGCTTCCTAGAAGCGCGGGCTTGAAATCAGCGTTCGCTTGAAGTTTGTGTCTTGATAACATGGCTTCGGTTCCCGTTTTACTTCACTTTCGGAAAAACAGCAATGGAATATATCTAACAAATATCTTGAGCGCTAGAACTTCAGTTTGAGAATCAATGGCCATTCAAGAAACCGAGGAAGTAAATTTAACATCAGAAAGCCTGCAACAACATTCAAGGAGGAACATTCAAATTAAACAGTGTAAGTCAACAGAGTCCGAATTTGTCTTTGCACAGCGCGAAACGTCGCCATGACATGATTGAATCTGACAGTAATTATGGACAAATGAAAAGATTTCTCACTATGTATTTACGAATTCTCCCCTATTATATTTAAGCTTGTGTAGGCTCGTTGTACGCCTATATCTGGACTGGAAAATGGATTTGTTTTTCATTACGCTCGGTCATTCATTACGTTCTCAGCGTTCTGCATGTAAACTTATGGTGCCGGAAAAAAACTAAAACTGATTTAATTGTTGTGTTTAATTCTCGTTATATATACAATAAACAGAGTACAGCATAGAAAGTGCTTTGTACGGATTTTTATTCACTCGTTGCAAAACTTTGAAAACTCACTCGTTCGCTGCGCTCACTCGTTCGTTTTGCAAAGTTTTGCAACTCGTGAATAAAAATCCGTACGTCGCACTTTCTATGAAGTAATCTATTTTTACTTCAACCCTGATCTCCTGTTTTTTTAGGGCCTGTTTACATGGAAGGAGGGTGCCTGGCTAACGCGGCTACCCGGCTAACCGAGCTACCCTGGGAGGGGTAACTTCTTATACACATTGAAGCATTTACATGCTAGACAGGGTAACCCGCCTACACCTGGGGCACCCTGTCTACTTCCCCGGGGCATCTGGCTAGCTTTTTTGCCGTGTAAACTGTTTGTGCCAGGCTATCCTGGCTTGCTGAGATGAGATGAACCACAAAGACATGGTGATGCGAGGTGAATTTCTTCATAGTTACCATTTGCCAGTGTTATTTGCCGAACAGAATGACAGTCAATCTGAAGAGATCAATGTACATGTAATAGAGGAGTCTCGAGCCGAGAACAGGCCTGTGTCTGTTCAGGAAGCTGAAATAAGATGGAAAACAGTTTCCTTGGTTGGCTGTTTTGTTTGTTGTGCTTAGTGGCTGCTCAAAGGCGACTTGCATGTAAAGGTGGACTATGGGTCAACCCTTCTAGCTGGGTAGTCCGGTTAGCCAGGTCACCCTCCCTCCATGTAAATAGGCCCTTAATGTTTGTTTGTTGGAGGTCTCGAGGACATGTTTCAGTGAACAAGAATGTCCATGATTTTTTGTTTGTTGACTTTTTAATTTGGTTTTGTCTTTGTTTTTTTTCATTTAACTCAGGACTTACTTTGTGGAGTACAACTTTCCAACATCAACACCATCTCCCAATGAAGAGACAGACATCAATATAGCTACAGAATTGACCAGAATTGCCTCCAAAAATATTCAAGATGGAAGTGAGTTTCCTAGTCCTTTGAGTTTAATCTGCAAACTATTTACTTCTGTGCTTCCATTTTCTAGACTTATTCATCTTGCTTGAACAAAATGTGACATTTTGGTGTTATGATACACAAGCAAGTCAGTCTCCACAGTTCAGTTTTCTGGTGCAGTCTCCTGACATACTGTATTTTGTTCTCTGTGCATGATACATGTTGTATCTTTGTCTGATATCTCTGACATAATTGCCCAGATAAACTCACATTATTCCCTTTTCTCACTAAAATATGCTCTTGAGAAATAACACAAACTTGGTGATTATTTCTTTATGTAATCTGCATGCAATTTAAAAGTAATCAGCTATTTAGCTATCAAGATGGATTCTGCTCAAAGTTTGAGCAATGAGTGCAAAAATTATGCAGTAAAAATCGTCTCATAGCACAGTAAGTTTTGGTATACTATTTCAAACAACTCACATTTCTTTATTTCTCTAAGTGACCCTGCGATTAAATTCTCAAGCATTGTCAACAAAGTGTACCAGTAATGTCAAACCTTGTAAGAGTGCTTAAAGCGCATGTTATTGTGTTTTGAACTAACAAGAAACTTGTCTTGATTGAAATATATTGATAACTTCAAGTTCAATTTTCCCTCACAGGGTCATAAGTTCTTAATCCTTAATTATATTCAAAATATTACCATGCCAAGAGGGTTTTTTGGTAACTTAACAGGTCTTGAACTACACGCATAATTTCCCTGCTGGCACGGGTCAAGTTGTATGGTCAAATCTATTTTTGCTTAGACAAGAAGCCATTTTGGTCAAACAAATATACATTACATCATACATGTAACAATTACAAAAGTACTTCTTTCCCCTCAGCATGATGCTTAAATAGCAAGCAAGTACAATTAGTGATCAGCTTTAAGTTTAAAAGTAGCTCAGATTCAGTGCAAAATGTGCAAAATACATCACATGCATTGTAACCACAATGTTGGGTAAAATCAATATTATTACAATTTTGCATCCCACTATTGCTTCCTACTTGTTCAACTATTCAATTTTTATTCAAGCTTATTGATTCATGCAGGAATTACATGTAACAAGCAAACTGAGTTATTGTTTTTAATTTCACCTCTACATAAAGGCCCTAAGCCAGCTTTAAGGTGCAGTTTTGGTTTGAATGTATTGTTAGAGAGTAGTCTGTAGCAGATACTTAAGGTGGCCAAACACAGTTTTAGTGCGCGCTCTTGCTAACGCGATTCAGCGCGCGTACAAGTATTGCATAAAAACAAACATGGAATAAATAGAGCGATCATTTTATTTGCTCAATGTCTGCACTCTCTGTGTTATTTTTTTTCGTCACAAATTAACACAATGTATTGAATTGATGGTTTTACTCTTTTATTACAAAGGTATGTTAGAAAGGTAACGATGCAAAGAACTCAGCTCTGCTATTTCTTTGTCGCTAAAAGAACCCAGTTAAATGGAGCGCATGCATAGTAAGTCGAAAAAAGTGCAATTGAGTGAAAAATTGACTTCTCGGAGGCGCTTATTTCTCGAGAACCACTCATTAGAATTTCACGAAATTTGGCACAAAAATACTTTAGGAATTAAGTAACTGGAGGATTGAAAAAAAATTGAACTTTAACAAAGGAAATTCAAGATATGCCAGTGAACCATCAAAGAGGGATAATTAAAGATCTGTTTGTTAAATTATTATTAAAATAGCGCTAACTTGCGAGTATCGTTACAAGCTTGTTGCATGCAAATTATGAAGAAAATCTAATGACTAGATTTTCTGCAAATAAACAAAACCGATTTTAAACACCTGTTTATATTTGATCATGTTGCCATGGCAACGGTACATACGTCAGCTTAATTATCAAAAAGTTGAAGTTTGTGTTGTTAACTTGCTTGCTGCCATTTTTGGTGACCAAAGGATCAAGGGTTTTAGAGAAAAATGTAAATGAAACAGAGGTATCAAAACTGTGTTCAGCCACCTTAAACCTGCTGAATCCTGTGCCACAACAAGGATTGGTCTTTGTTTCACCTCTGACATCTCACCGTTGACCAAATTCGGCATCATCTTTAAGCAAGCCTGCAAATAATTTTTGTCTATAAGCAGGTAATTTGGCCATTTTTAACTCATTCATTGCGAAGCAATGGATGAGTTTTTGCAGAGAGGGGAAAACGGCATTAGCGGAAATCTGCGTAGACGGATGTGACATCGTTAGCAAAAATAGCGGAAGTGACGTAACAAATTGGTTGGATTTGCGCAACCGCTGACCAAGTAGTCATTTACGAATAGCAAACATGACAAGCCTAATTAATGCACTTTCTGAATGATTGCAAAACACCGCGAGAGAATTAGTGTAATAAATGTAGGCAGTCAGTGAATAAAATGAGACCAAAACATATCTGTAGATATATATTAAAGATTTATTTTTTCTCCGAAAATGAGCCCGCGTACCTACCCTTCCCTCCATCTCGTGTTACGTGCCCAAGAAGGCAGCCATATTATTTTACGAATGTTGTCCACGCCAGATGGGATTTATACTGTATTAGTTGATACATGGAGTGAATTTGGTTAAAAATGTTGAAAAATTTTAGAATTTGTGGAGCCCAAACTGTTTTGAGATATTCGTCGGATTCGTCGGCCTCCATTACAGTCATTACGGGTTCAATGAGCCATTGTGGATTTTGACTTCAATCGTTTGTGGTTTCTGGTGAGTAAATATTGCTTTCTTTAATTGTTTAAATTTTCTTTAAGCAAAACATACAGCCCACATGTCAAATCAAAATGACCCAGAACTAAACTAAAGTCTGTTTCAGACTCAAGAGTCCAGAAATATTCGCCAGGGTTACGATCGCTGCCTGACAATTGCTATAAAGCTCCATTCACTAATAATTACAGCATTATGAAATTGCTAGTTCCACTGAAATGCCAGATGACTACTATTGCTTTATAATAATGGCCCTAAGTCGAATAATAATATTATCAGTGACAGATGATATCCTGAAATGCATAAAGTGGAATGGAATCTGTAGTTCGTTGCTGACTATTGTCACTCGTGTGTTACACGCGTAGACCCAGATCGATCAGGCAAAACAAGACATCAAGTGTAATGAATCTAACCATGATACCAAAACTGACAATCCTAAAAGCTGTGTAACACTTGGTGACTAATTGTAGTCACCCAAATGGGATTGAAATGCAGGTAAATAATCTATTCAATATCTTAGGTTGTTGAAAACAGAGTTGATCAGAGTTATCTGCAATGTGTTTGCTTTCACTCAAGACTCTTGTCCTGCTAGGCCCGGGTTTACTAAAAAGGGATGTGCCCTATTTCTGGTATCTTCCAAATTATTTTTATTTATATCGTCATCTTTTTTATCTATTTAATTTCAGGGGCAGCAGTTAATGTTACATGTACATCTACTGGGTTATTCCTGGCTACCCATAATAGTTATTTAATAAAAAAAGTAATAAGTAATCATTATAAACAATATTTACAGTCAAATGAATATAAATGACAATGACAACCCAAGAACTTTAAATGATAAATACTTTGAGTTCAGGGTGGATTGTCTTGGCAAACTGACTCCATCAGACTTCAACACTTTCCTTCGAAAACCAAGCTAACACACTTTCAACTTCATTTAGCCAGCAGATAACTGATGTACAATTTGTAGCTCACCACCTTTAATTTCATCTAGACCTGTATTTTTTTGTAATATGGTACATGTTTAAAACAGTAACACAAGCTTTCTCAAGGTGCACTGATAAATGTTGCACCAATCACTTACATTTTTTGAATAAAATATCATACATAAACTGTAACAAGCAAACAGTGAATGAGGCTTTCACTTCATTTAGATGACACAACATTTACTAAACAATGAACACAAATGCTTGACAACAAAACGTAAAGAATGATGCTATATTGTCCTAATCTATTGTACAGCAAATGATTCATTTACCCAATCAGTCAATTGTAAGCCTGCTGATAGCTAAGATAAATGTCAGGAAGAAGCTTGATGCTTATTGATGCACCACCAACATTGTTAAACTCTATAATACACAAGAAACACTTGAGTCATTTCATGGCTAAGAGCATGAATGAGTTGGCTCATAAGAGCCCTTTGATTGACCTGACAAAACGCCAATCTTGTCGTTTTTTTGTTACAAATTAAAATAAGAGACATTTAAACATTTTGGTATCTCAGTGTAACCAAAGAATGGAACACAAGTGTCAGAGTTTCGCATCACTCACTTGATCACATGTGTATTCTGTATATGACAATTATCAAGTTTCCCATGATGTTTGAGGGTCTCCAAAGAGCAATAAAATGATCTCCCACATGGACAGCTTGTTAGCATAAAAACTCACAATAACATTCAGAGGGTCAGTGTATGGATTATAAAATTTGCATTATTAAACAAAATTGGAATTTGAAGTGGTCATGAATACAAAGAGTGACTAATTTGTACATTCACATGACTTTTCACAAAAAAATAGTGTATGGTATTGAAACTATATTTGAACCACAGAATTAAGATGATAAATAGTTTAAAGAGATATAAAACTGATTTTTGATACATGGATTAGAAAAACATCTTTTTAAAGGCTGAGACACACTAGTGACAAGTTGCTGTGACAAGTCCCTGGGATAAGTCACTCCATATGTACTGCTTCCAAAACAAGTCTCTGCAACAATACTCTTGTTCTTGCCAAGCACTGTGGTAATGTCAGGTGAGGGGGAATGTGAACTTGTTTTCTAATTCAACAAGGCAGACCTACAGTAAAGGTCAAAGAAAAGGAAGCTGTTAGTTCTGTTAATGATGTTGTTCAATACTGAACAAAAAATACAAATGTGTTGAAAGAAGATACTGGACACGACAGTGAGTGTCAAGAACAGAAGAAAGAGGGGCTGATTACACTATTTTTAAATAACCTGCTATTGAGGATTTATCTCACAGGAGTCTATTGTCTTAAGTTTGTAGAACTGGATTACCACTTCAGTTGCAGTTACATTCTATGTTGAATGCAAAGAATCCTCAGATTGCTCAAATTTCTGCCTATCCACATGTTCAGTTGCCATTTTGATCAGGCTACTGAGGGATCATAGGAATATAGCTGATGCTTTCTCATGGGTTAATTACAGCTTAACACACTCAGCGAGTGAATTATCAGGATTTACCTGCAGGAGTTCACTAACAATGAACAAGAAATTTCAATATCGCACAAGGCAAAGCAAACAAAAGCAAAGAAACATGTATTCCGACAAATGAAAGTCAAATTAAGAGCTGTTGTGTGCTGATGAAAGGTCAAAGGGTCGCCCATATTACTCAAGTGACCTATGTTGAAAAAATATTATGTTCGCAGAATTTGCCATTTTATTTACCCCATTTTTTCGCGGGATGTGTAGTTAAAATGATTGATCTGCCCAAGAGTGTAGTTTTCTTGGGTAAAGCCATGTACCAGAGTTCTGTTTTGGTCTAGACATTAGTACAAATTGTGCTTGTGTGACCTTTCTTAATTGTAGTGTAAATTATGGGTAAAAAGACTTTTCTTACACTTGTTTTACCACACAGCCTTTCAATTGGCCAAGCTGAATTTTTTGAATGTTGCAAAGCAATGACAGGGCTTTGCAAAAATGTATTTTTCATTTACCATTTCTGTGTACCAAGGTACGAAAATTGCCCCCAAAGATTCCCTAGTCTAAGGTTTTTTTCAAAATACAAAAACTAGCAATCTTTGGGCGCTCCAAACCCAAAGTAAAAATGTACTTCTTGGCGACATTTGTACACCTTTTTGTTGTAATTGTGATACTGAACATACAGTTAAAAGATTATTTTAATAGACTGAGCTGTCTTTCTCTCAGAGTGATGTGAATGTGTCTAACTTTTCATCTGAATTTATTACTGTCGCGGCACATGGAGAATAAGGATAAATACATGCTGGAAACACTGTCTACCAAGATACTTGTATTTCTATAAAACATCGAGACCAATGATGCACTAAGACATGAGGCTTTGTATACACCACTAGTCAGTCATTGATGAACTGACCATCATCAAAGTTTTTTTGGCAGTCAGGATATGCTAATTTTTGTTTACTTTGCAAAAAACAAACTGTCCTAAAGTGTTGTAGACGAGTGCAACCAGCGTGTTTCGCCTTGATAAAATTTTGTCCGACCTTACCAAACTTTAAAGAAGCCATGACAAAAATTGGCGACCCGTTGGGCTCGCCGATTTTTTGTCAGACAAATTTATCGCACTTTTTTGTTTGTTTAGGGTCACAAAATCCATTAGCACCTTCCATACACCATTAACCCATGGACAGAGAAAACTTCACTTGCTTTCTGTACCAAAATTTTGATTTTCAGCGATTTCAAGGAGCAGCTGGCGTTGGGCCGTAGATGTCATTACTGACAGATGAACAGGAACAGAGAAGGAGTTCATTTAACTATCATGGCTCCCAAAATTTTCCAAGCCAGATCAGAAACGGAGAACCAAATTCAAGGTCTATTTCATTTCCTCCGAACCTACTTTTTATATTGCCGATGCCTCTGCAGCTGCTGCACAGAAGAAGAAACTGTATGAAACAATGAAAAGGGCAAACAATTCAATTGACGTTTTAGGTATAAAAGATAAGATTGTCACTTCCCAGTGCGACCATGTTTTTAACAAAATTGGAATTCTTCCTGGAATTCGGTCAAGCTTACAAATTTTTTGTCGCCTTGTGTGACCTTCCCCTTAGTGGCCATTGCCTTTGTGGAGAGGCGGCCATTGTAGAGATGGTAATATAAGATTGAATGTATGGACTGCCTGCAGGGATAAAAAGTAGCATTGACCATTGTAGTCAGGAAGCCATTAGTGGAAATTCAACTGTATTAGCATACATACTGATAGACACTCTGAGCAAGAAGACCCACCAATTTTGTGGTCATGAGTGATGGATAACAAAGCAGAATCTTGCAACTCCTGGATTGCCACTAATGGAAATTTTACTGTTGTGAGAGGGAGTCTAGTCAAATATGTTTTTTTGGTCTTCTTTTTTTGACAAGCTCAAATAATATTCATCTTAATGTAGAACTAGCTCTGAATCAATTATTCCTTTGAAGTGTGAACACCCAGACAAAAAATGTGGTCATCCAACGACTGGACAAAAGCAACTTTTGTCCCTTGATCGACCATTATTTCAAACCCTGACAAATCAATAGAACTTACTGTTATTGTCTTGCATCAGTTAACATTCAGTTGGCTCTTTCTCTGTTTTATTTTCTACAGCATTGCAATTCAATCATCGTTCAGTTTTCCCTGTGTTGTTTAATTCTGCTGTGATAGAGTATTGGTGGAGTCTTCCCTTGACTTTCACACTTTATTTTAGAGAATCTGGACAAAGAGTGGTAAGCTTTGAAACTTCTAAAGCTTGTGTACATGACTTTGGGTGCGTTCCTTGGGGGTGATCTAGATCGAGATCAGTGATCCAATATCTGTCCGGGTCGTGGTGCATCAAAGGAGCCGACGAATCCACTCTGGCCATGGATTCACCGGTTCCTTTGATGCATATGATCCAGACAGGGGATGGCCTGCACCTCTTTACAACCTCTATTTTGATTCGTTCTTGTTAATCTGCACCTCTTTTGTTGTTAGGACTAGGTGCATTGTTTGTGTTGTTTATCTATTGTCTCGTCTGGCCAATTATAAAGACCCTTGTAAACGGTGCGTGCTCGCCCCCAGACAGATCTTGGATCACTGATCCTAATCCAGAACACCCCAAAGGAATGCACCCTCCGTACATGCATATGTGTTGAGTGCTTGGATTGACAATGGTTACTTTGGCAATTTTTTCAAATTCTACTGGTTTTAACAAATCTATTAGTCTGAGGGGGTTGGTGGATGCTGAGCATATGAGAGGCATGTAACATTTCTGAATAATGTTTTGTCAAAATCGTCACTGTAGGACCTGCAAAATGGACAGAATCAGATCAAATATTCTGAAATAGCATAGTGCTGTTGCCCTGTCCTCTCCATTCATTTCAAGAGAGGCATAATTTCTTGCTGTTAGTGGGTTGAAAATAGTAGAATTAGAATGCTAAGTCACTTGGTCATCTGATGGAAAGTGAGATCACTACAAATTAAAACTCCGCACAATGTCCACAAATTGAGGTGTGACATCGATTTAGTTTGAAAGTGAGTATTGAGAAGTGTTGTTTTGTTTTGCTTACCTCAAAAAGACTTGTGTTCTTCTCCACAAGAGCTATGTCAAGATGGCTGCCCTATACCAGCAATGGTGATGATGTGATTTGGTTGCATTCTCTCCAAAAAAGATCAACTGTCTGGGCCCTGGGTACCACACTTTTAGTCAAATTCCTGAGGGTGGGGAAGGCAATCAAAGTCAAATCCCCCACAAATGGCCCCCAAAATACCCAGGTCTCCCTCTCCCACTTGAACTTAACATTGATAGATGCTTAAAGTTATAAAGTGTAAATGCATGTTTTGTAATTATGGGGCTTAATGTGAAAGACAAGTCAACTGCTACCCACCAGATTCTCTTACATGATGTGGGTCAGGAAGATGGTTATGCTGAAGATCTAAGTCAGGTCATTTCTGTCACATTTAAGATGGTATTAAATATGTCTTAAGGACATTTGCGCAAAAATTTTCTAACATTGATTTTTTTCTGAGAATTTTACCATTGAAAGATGATGAGTTAGTGATGTTGGAAATGTCAAAAAATGGGGGTCACCGACTTCGCTTCAGAGAGACCATGCCCAGAAGAACACCTAAATCTGAGTATATAAGGCTAAGAAGGCCACAGTGGCTGCAAGTCCCAAAATATTGCAATTAGAGCTTTGAAGGGAAATGTTCTCTGCCAAATGTGATTTAAATGGACCTATTAAGCGAATTTTTTTTTTAACTTCCCACATTGGCTTTTTATTCATTTTTGGACAATGTGGAGATAATTGTAAATGAACTCTGTTTCTGAAAAGAAAAGTAGGGGTCACTGAACTTCCAAGATTGTTAAATCCAAGCAAAGGTATAGCAATGACCATCTGCCCTATCATTGTTCATTTTAGTACTTACAGTGTGTAGTGCGTGCTCGATGCATGAAGTGGCATGTGAATTTGTGTGCACAGTAAAGATGCGCAGAAACAATTAGTGCAAACATCCTTAAATGGATCTTAAGGTCATTCCCCCCAGTATTGCATTGCACATCTCTACTGCACATAATTTCATGTGTGATTAGTGGGCGCACATTAAAAAATGGTAGCTTTTTCTTTACAGCTGGATCTTGCCATTGAGGCAAATCGCCATTTTCTCAAAAATGAGTATGGTATGGTGACCTCTCATTTTGTTCTGTTGTTTTGAACTGAGTAATGAATTTCTCAATGTAAAATTCATATGGGCCATTTCTCAGTGTAGCACAAGAAACACTCGCGAGAAATGTGAATTTAGCAAGTAATCATGACTATAATCATGGTGCTATTATAAGGATTTATGGGGTATAAACAAGGTGCTGTTGCTCCTGAACAAACATGGGGACTCGTCCTCATTTTTATTTCAAATGCTTTTTACAGGGTTATAATGAATACTCTTCATGCTTAGCTTGTAGTGTGTAGTCTTATCATGCACCTTCTTCCATGCCTATTTATTTTTGATAAGTTTAAGTATCCTTTGGATGATGTGGAAATATGTAAAGTGTAAACAGTGTATTTTGCTTGGTTTAGTGGTTGGCCACAGCTTTAGACAAGTTTGGTGTTAGTGCTTCAGAATTAGTGATTTAAATTACGACCTTAGCGGTTGTGTAGACAAGTGTTTTTATGCAAGGCAGTAACTTTTACTCCTCTAATCTTATGCATATGGGTAGTGTGTTTTACTCCAGACTAAGGGCTCAGGCTTTGAGTACTGTTTTGGGGTCAGAAGGTTTGAGCACAGCCATTTGTTACTCTCTGATGTGAGATCTATGCTACAATAAATAGACTGTATTCCAAACACCTATCTGTCATAATATTCTCACATAATATGTAGACTAATTGAACTGTGCTTGTAGTATTTAGCAAGTTGTGTAGTTGTTAAGTGCTTGGAATGCTCTTTGGAATGTCTCACAAGATTGGCTGAGAAAATATATACAAACAATAGTAACAATGGACCCTAGCCCTAAAACATTGGAGCTTCATGTTAACAACTGAGATTCAATGAAATTAGAGATTCTAGAGAACTTCATGTCAATAACGTGTTAAATCACTTAAAATCTAAGTCATAAAGATCTGTTACTCTATAGCCTTCCATTGTTGGGATAGCAGTACTTCCTTTAAAGACAGTTCTTCAATCTGACGCTCTCAGCTCCTCTGCTTCACTACAAATCAAATATGATTTGCACTTTGAAGAATCCAGTGGATCCTTTGGCCCACTGCGGGTAAGTTATCAGCCTCATAATTCCTAAGACTGAAGAAATTAATAAGGAAGAAAGAAAGGTTGGGAAAAGATACTCAAGTCTCTATAATAATTATGAAGAAATTTACTTTCTCTGGGACCAAGTGTAATATAGTGTTTTCCATATCATGGAGGATTCTGTAAGCAGAGGTTTGACTCTATAAGATAAAAATTGTCAATTAGGAGTAAGATTATTTCTTGCTTTGAAAAAATAGTCCAGTACATCTCAAGTAGGCTATACATGCATGTACCTTGTGAGCAGTTTTTGAGTTGATTCTACTTGTAAATGGATGAAATCAGTGCATCTGGGTGACACATTCCTCAGACAGCTGAGGTCGTTTCGGGGCATAGCAAAAAAGAAAAGCAGAAATTACAACAAAACATACTGGTTTTAGTATATACACACTAAGTCCTTTTCGTCCAAAAAATGTAAAGGCTAAGTTTTTTCTGACCCGAAATTGACCGGACCGGTGTTAGCGGGACAGCCACTTAAATCCAAAACAACATCCCCAGTGATGAACCAATAAAACCCCTGAATGAAGTCTGAAGCACCTCACATGACAACTATGAAAACACTAGCCTCTGATGCACCTACCAGTACACCACAGTTGAGCTGTCCAACTCCAGAAGCCGCTCCGCTCCACAGATCTTGAAACTTGTCAGGCACCCTGACAGATTGGACTTAGATTTTAAGTGATTTAACACGTTATTGACATGAAGTTCTCTAGAATCTCTAATTTCATTGAATCTCAGTTGTTAACATGAAGCTCCAATGTTTTAGGGCTAGGGTCCATTGTTACTATTGTTTGTATATATTTTCTCAGCCAATCTTGTGAGACATTCCAAAGAGCATTCCAAGCACTTAACAACTACACAACTTGCTAAATACTACAAGCACAGTTCAATTAGTCTACATATTATGTGAGAATATTATGACAGATAGGTGTTTGGAATACAGTCTATTTATTGTAGCATAGATCTCACATCAGAGAGTAACAAATGGCTGTGCTCAAACCTTCTGACCCCAAAACAGTACTCAAAGCCTGAGCCCTTAGTCTGGAGTAAAACACACTACCCATATGCATAAGATTAGAGGAGTAAAAGTTACTGCCTTGCATAAAAACACTTGTCTACACAACCGCTAAGGTCGTAATTTAAATCACTAATTCTGAAGCACTAACACCAAACTTGTCTAAAGCTGTGGCCAACCACTAAACCAAGCAAAATACACTGTTTACACTTTACATATTTCCACATCATCCAAAGGATACTTAAACTTATCAAAAATAAATAGGCATGGAAGAAGGTGCATGATAAGACTACACACTACAAGCTAAGCATGAAGAGTATTCATTATAACCCTGTAAAAAGCATTTGAAATAAAAATGAGGACGAGTCCCCATGTTTGTTCAGGAGCAACAGCACCTTGTTTATACCCCATAAATCCTTATAATAGCACCATGATTATAGTCATGATTACTTGCTAAATTCACATTTCTCGCGAGTGTTTCTTGTGCTACACTGAGAAATGGCCCATATGAATTTTACATTGAGAAATTCATTACTCAGTTCAAAACAACAGAACAAAATGAGAGGTCACCATACCATACTCATTTTTGAGAAAATGGCGATTTGCCTCAATGGCAAGATCCAGCTGTAAAGAAAAAGCTACCATTTTTTAATGTGCGCCCACTAATCACACATGAAATTATGTGCAGTAGAGATGTGCAATGCAATACTGGGGGGAATGACCTTAAGATCCATTTAAGGATGTTTGCACTAATTGTTTCTGCGCATCTTTACTGTGCACACAAATTCACATGCCACTTCATGCATCGAGCACGCACTACACACTGTAAGTACTAAAATGAACAATGATAGGGCAGATGGTCATTGCTATACCTTTGCTTGGATTTAACAATCTTGGAAGTTCAGTGACCCCTACTTTTCTTTTCAGAAACAGAGTTCATTTACAATTATCTCCACATTGTCCAAAAATGAATAAAAAGCCAATGTGGGAAGTTAAAAAAAAAATTCGCTTAATAGGTCCATTTAAATCACATTTGGCAGAGAACATTTCCCTTCAAAGCTCTAATTGCAATATTTTGGGACTTGCAGCCACTGTGGCCTTCTTAGCCTTATATACTCAGATTTAGGTGTTCTTCTGGGCATGGTCTCTCTGAAGCGAAGTCGGTGACCCCCATTTTTTGACATTTCCAACATCACTAACTCATCATCTTTCAATGGTAAAATTCTCAGAAAAAAATCAATGTTAGAAAATTTTTGCGCAAATGTCCTTAAGACATATTTAATACCATCTTAAATGTGACAGAAATGACCTGACTTAGATCTTCAGCATAACCATCTTCCTGACCCACATCATGTAAGAGAATCTGGTGGGTAGCAGTTGACTTGTCTTTCACATTAAGCCCCATAATTACAAAACATGCATTTACACTTTATAACTTTAAGCATCTATCAATGTTAAGTTCAAGTGGGAGAGGGAGACCTGGGTATTTTGGGGGCCATTTGTGGGGGATTTGACTTTGATTGCCTTCCCCACCCTCAGGAATTTGACTAAAAGTGTGGTACCCAGGGCCCAGACAGTTGATCTTTTTTGGAGAGAATGCAACCAAATCACATCATCACCATTGCTGGTATAGGGCAGCCATCTTGACATAGCTCTTGTGGAGAAGAACACAAGTCTTTTTGAGGTAAGCAAAACAAAACAACACTTCTCAATACTCACTTTCAAACTAAATCGATGTCACACCTCAATTTGTGGACATTGTGCGGAGTTTTAATTTGTAGTGATCTCACTTTCCATCAGATGACCAAGTGACTTAGCATTCTAATTCTACTATTTTCAACCCACTAACAGCAAGAAATTATGCCTCTCTTGAAATGAATGGAGAGGACAGGGCAACAGCACTATGCTATTTCAGAATATTTGATCTGATTCTGTCCATTTTGCAGGTCCTACAGTGACGATTTTGACAAAACATTATTCAGAAATGTTACATGCCTCTCATATGCTCAGCATCCACCAACCCCCTCAGACTAATAGATTTGTTAAAACCAGTAGAATTTGAAAAAATTGCCAAAGTAACCATTGTCAATCCAAGCACTCAACACATATGCATGTACGGAGGGTGCATTCCTTTGGGGTGTTCTGGATTAGGATCAGTGATCCAAGATCTGTCTGGGGGCGAGCACGCACCGTTTACAAGGGTCTTTATAATTGGCCAGACGAGACAATAGATAAACAACACAAACAATGCACCTAGTCCTAACAACAAAAGAGGTGCAGATTAACAAGAACGAATCAAAATAGAGGTTGTAAAGAGGTGCAGGCCATCCCCTGTCTGGATCATATGCATCAAAGGAACCGGTGAATCCATGGCCAGAGTGGATTCGTCGGCTCCTTTGATGCACCACGACCCGGACAGATATTGGATCACTGATCTCGATCTAGATCACCCCCAAGGAACGCACCCAAAGTCATGTACACAAGCTTTAGAAGTTTCAAAGCTTACCACTCTTTGTCCAGATTCTCTAAAATAAAGTGTGAAAGTCAAGGGAAGACTCCACCAATACTCTATCACAGCAGAATTAAACAACACAGGGAAAACTGAACGATGATTGAATTGCAATGCTGTAGAAAATAAAACAGAGAAAGAGCCAACTGAATGTTAACTGATGCAAGACAATAACAGTAAGTTCTATTGATTTGTCAGGGTTTGAAATAATGGTCGATCAAGGGACAAAAGTTGCTTTTGTCCAGTCGTTGGATGACCACATTTTTTGTCTGGGTGTTCACACTTCAAAGGAATAATTGATTCAGAGCTAGTTCTACATTAAGATGAATATTATTTGAGCTTGTCAAAAAAAAGAAGACCAAAAAAACATATTTGACTAGACTCCCTCTCACAACAGTAAAATTTCCATTAGTGGCAATCCAGGAGTTGCAAGATTCTGCTTTGTTATCCATCACTCATGACCACAAAATTGGTGGGTCTTCTTGCTCAGAGTGTCTATCAGTATGTATGCTAATACAGTTGAATTTCCACTAATGGCTTCCTGACTACAATGGTCAATGCTACTTTTTATCCCTGCAGGCAGTCCATACATTCAATCTTATATTACCATCTCTACAATGGCCGCCTCTCCACAAAGGCAATGGCCACTAAGGGGAAGGTCACACAAGGCGACAAAAAATTTGTAAGCTTGACCGAATTCCAGGAAGAATTCCAATTTTGTTAAAAACATGGTCGCACTGGGAAGTGACAATCTTATCTTTTATACCTAAAACGTCAATTGAATTGTTTGCCCTTTTCATTGTTTCATACAGTTTCTTCTTCTGTGCAGCAGCTGCAGAGGCATCGGCAATATAAAAAGTAGGTTCGGAGGAAATGAAATAGACCTTGAATTTGGTTCTCCGTTTCTGATCTGGCTTGGAAAATTTTGGGAGCCATGATAGTTAAATGAACTCCTTCTCTGTTCCTGTTCATCTGTCAGTAATGACATCTACGGCCCAACGCCAGCTGCTCCTTGAAATCGCTGAAAATCAAAATTTTGGTACAGAAAGCAAGTGAAGTTTTCTCTGTCCATGGGTTAATGGTGTATGGAAGGTGCTAATGGATTTTGTGACCCTAAACAAACAAAAAAGTGCGATAAATTTGTCTGACAAAAAATCGGCGAGCCCAACGGGTCGCCAATTTTTGTCATGGCTTCTTTAAAGTTTGGTAAGGTCGGACAAAATTTTATCAAGGCGAAACACGCTGGTTGCACTCGTCTACAACACTTTAGGACAGTTTGTTTTTTGCAAAGTAAACAAAAATTAGCATATCCTGACTGCCAAAAAAACTTTGATGATGGTCAGTTCATCAATGACTGACTAGTGGTGTATACAAAGCCTCATGTCTTAGTGCATCATTGGTCTCGATGTTTTATAGAAATACAAGTATCTTGGTAGACAGTGTTTCCAGCATGTATTTATCCTTATTCTCCATGTGCCGCGACAGTAATAAATTCAGATGAAAAGTTAGACACATTCACATCACTCTGAGAGAAAGACAGCTCAGTCTATTAAAATAATCTTTTAACTGTATGTTCAGTATCACAATTACAACAAAAAGGTGTACAAATGTCGCCAAGAAGTACATTTTTACTTTGGGTTTGGAGCGCCCAAAGATTGCTAGTTTTTGTATTTTGAAAAAAACCTTAGACTAGGGAATCTTTGGGGGCAATTTTCGTACCTTGGTACACAGAAATGGTAAATGAAAAATACATTTTTGCAAAGCCCTGTCATTGCTTTGCAACATTCAAAAAATTCAGCTTGGCCAATTGAAAGGCTGTGTGGTAAAACAAGTGTAAGAAAAGTCTTTTTACCCATAATTTACACTACAATTAAGAAAGGTCACACAAGCACAATTTGTACTAATGTCTAGACCAAAACAGAACTCTGGTACATGGCTTTACCCAAGAAAACTACACTCTTGGGCAGATCAATCATTTTAACTACACATCCCGCGAAAAAATGGGGTAAATAAAATGGCAAATTCTGCGAACATAATATTTTTTCAACATAGGTCACTTGAGTAATATGGGCGACCCTTTGACCTTTCATCAGCACACAACAGCTCTTAATTTGACTTTCATTTGTCGGAATACATGTTTCTTTGCTTTTGTTTGCTTTGCCTTGTGCGATATTGAAATTTCTTGTTCATTGTTAGTGAACTCCTGCAGGTAAATCCTGATAATTCACTCGCTGAGTGTGTTAAGCTGTAATTAACCCATGAGAAAGCATCAGCTATATTCCTATGATCCCTCAGTAGCCTGATCAAAATGGCAACTGAACATGTGGATAGGCAGAAATTTGAGCAATCTGAGGATTCTTTGCATTCAACATAGAATGTAACTGCAACTGAAGTGGTAATCCAGTTCTACAAACTTAAGACAATAGACTCCTGTGAGATAAATCCTCAATAGCAGGTTATTTAAAAATAGTGTAATCAGCCCCTCTTTCTTCTGTTCTTGACACTCACTGTCGTGTCCAGTATCTTCTTTCAACACATTTGTATTTTTTGTTCAGTATTGAACAACATCATTAACAGAACTAACAGCTTCCTTTTCTTTGACCTTTACTGTAGGTCTGCCTTGTTGAATTAGAAAACAAGTTCACATTCCCCCTCACCTGACATTACCACAGTGCTTGGCAAGAACAAGAGTATTGTTGCAGAGACTTGTTTTGGAAGCAGTACATATGGAGTGACTTATCCCAGGGACTTGTCACAGCAACTTGTCACTAGTGTGTCTCAGCCTTTAAAAAGATGTTTTTCTAATCCATGTATCAAAAATCAGTTTTATATCTCTTTAAACTATTTATCATCTTAATTCTGTGGTTCAAATATAGTTTCAATACCATACACTATTTTTTTGTGAAAAGTCATGTGAATGTACAAATTAGTCACTCTTTGTATTCATGACCACTTCAAATTCCAATTTTGTTTAATAATGCAAATTTTATAATCCATACACTGACCCTCTGAATGTTATTGTAAGTTTTTATGCTAACAAGCTGTCCATGTGGGAGATCATTTTATTGCTCTTTGGAGACCCTCAAACATCATGGGAAACTTGATAATTGTCATATACAGAATACACATGTGATCAAGTGAGTGATGCGAAACTCTGACACTTGTGTTCCATTCTTTGGTTACACTGAGATACCAAAATGTTTAAATGTCTCTTATTTTAATTTGTAACAAAAAAACGACAAGATTGGCGTTTTGTCAGGTCAATCAAAGGGCTCTTATGAGCCAACTCATTCATGCTCTTAGCCATGAAATGACTC
>JAHPZR010009625.1:197500-220984 GCA_019787425.1 Platygyra sinensis | reverse complement strand
AACTACAATAAAAATAAAAAGGCCCAAAAAACCACGCATACGCTCGCCATTTTTGTAGATCATGGTATAATGGCTCATATACCATGATGGCTAAGCCAATGAAAACTCTCGAATTGCATTATCCAATGATCCAGTTTTTAATAAATAAAATTATGCGCACAATACATAAAAACTATACATCAAATGCATGTCGTTAGCAGTGTGGTTAGGAGAGGACGGGAAATGTTCTGCGGCTGTAGAAGGTTTAGATTTTTTTGTTTTAACAGCTTTATTGGGTACTACACATAACTAAACAACAAGAAAAAAAAGGCAAGACCCAAAAGGGGTAGGTGCAACGGGACGAAGTCCCATGCGAGGCACCGCCCCTGAATTAAAGATTTGGTGTTAGGGTTATCTATGGTACGGCAGTGTTAATTAAATCGGTGTTTTAAACGTCGTTTCGTCTCTCCTATGTAAAAACACATCCCAATTTAAAATTCTCATTGTACCCGAAGAAGGCTGGTTCGGTCAACCAAAATAAATACCTTCCAACGTTGTGTCGGTTTCTGCTTTTATATTCTTTTTTATACCCCTAAGTGAGACGATATTAAAGATCCCCGCCCCAAACCTTTCATACGTGGTAAGCCCTCCCCCCACCCCGGGCAGGGAAACACAGACTCCTTTCCTCGAGCGAGTTCACGAAGCAAAACACTCGCTTATCCTATTGACGTCATTAAGTCCGTCATCTGATCTTGCATCCGGCATTTTCTCAGAAAGGAAGAATATGACGTAAGCTGGTGGACAATTAATGCAAAATAATAGCTGCTCTGCCATTACACGTTCATAGTGACAATGGAACGTACTATTCTGCAATTGTTTACTGAAGATTGTCGCTGTAAGAGGTGCAACTAGTACTTTACATTATGGACGTAATTTTGCAATGCTGCTAAAGAAGCATAGAAAGTGGGGGGGGGGGGGGACAGGGGGGCGGGAGCCCGGGAGATTAGGGGGCGGGAGGCGGGAGAGGAAAGGGCGGGAAGCGGGAGTTCTAAGAGGGCGGAAAGCGGGAGAGAAATGCGAAATGCTAACTATTTTAATTCAACAATGCGTTAGAATACTTTCAAAAACATCAACCCAAATTATATTTGACTTTCATTTTACGTCTTTTCGGTCACTATTGAGACTTCCGAGCAAACGAGCAAACGAAAATTTGCATTTGGGCTGAAAAACAGGCTTACTTCCGGTGAATAGTAAACCTGTTTACAGTGATTACGTCATATAGGTCATACCGGTCAAGCGGCATGTGTCGCGTAAGCTGTGAAATAGCCCTTTTCACGGTTAATTTTTCTCATTTGCTTAACAATGTAATCCAACGTAAATGCGAGGCAATTTCGGGCTAAAACTACAAAATAGCCCGAAATTGCCTCGTATACATGCTAGATTTATTGTAATGCAAATGAGCAAAGTTAGCCGTGAAAAGGGCTATTGCAAAACAACCTCGTTCCCAGGGTCCTCTCTGTACTTCGAGAAAGTACCCTGGTTATGGCTGGTCACGTGTCTAAGCATGCCAACCCAAGCCGCACAGAGGGTGGGTCCTAAACGTAATTTTGTCAACACTCTCTAGGGAGGTGAATGTTGCGCTGCTATACGGACTCTATTTTGAAAAGGAAGCAATTTATTTTTCAGAGATCCTGCCTGGCCAGCTGCTTCGGCTCTACCTTCGGCCCTACTTTCTTGACCGCAAACTGGATTTACCGCTAAACAGTTTTAAAACAAAAGCCAAATGAATGGATTTTGGAACGCGCGACCGATGTCGTTGTCAAGTTGTTTACAAAATTTTACACTGCAGGAGAATCAAATGACCGCCAAACTTTCGACTGGATGAATTCAATCAAATTCAAAGCTCGTCTCTGAAAGTGAGACGAGCAGGCGATCTCAAATCACGGGACAGGAGCATCACGCGGGAAAGGGCGGGAAGCGGGAGAGCAGGGTACGGGAGGCGGGAGGTTCTGACCCCCCTGTCCCCTCCCCCCACTAGAAAAGAAGGACGAATTCTTTGATGCGTTAATTAATTGATCCTTAACACGGATCTTGAAGGTTGCGTGCAGTTGAAATCGCTTTGTCCACAGTTTTTGAGTAGGGATTTTTTTTTCGGGTATTAAAAAGAATCGGTGGTGCTCTGGCTTCGTAGTTCTGCGAATAAAGCACAAACAAACGTGTTTTGCTGTTGTTTATAACAAAACCGTTCTGGGGTGTCTCTAGCACCTGCTCTAGCATTGTTAAAATGACTGCCAGATGAAGGAAAAGATATATTCAGATGGTATGATGAATAAACCAACACGAGTGTTCAATTGTCAACGTTTTTCTTTGCGTTATAGCATTACCCCTTTTTGAAACTTTTAAGAGCCACAAAATCGGCATGGGAGTTTTTGGAGGTAAATGTTTGGTCCAGGGATGTTTTTGGGTTTTGCTGGAAGCCATAGGGATTTTTTTGGGTCTTTGACTTTTGGCTCCATTCGATCATCCCCGTCACTTGAAATCCTGAGTACCCCCCCCCCCCCCTCCCCTGGGGTCATCCCCTCTTGGCCAGATACATCAAAGAACATCCAAATGCGGGATAAAACGAAGAATCACAGAGGAATTTCACATCGCACGCTTCCATCTCGAACTTAACAAACAAGGTGAATCATGTCAACTCATTGCTCCCGATCGGCCTTACGTGATTATTTTTTTCCTAGCGTGCATTATGAAGTACTATATAAACGTATAAAGAACAGTCGCTATTTGTAGAACTATCATTCTCTGATGAAGATCGGTTTTTTATTTCATTTTATTTGTATATACATTGGTACTTAATAACTTTACTGATAATCGAGTGATTTGTTGCCTTTTGTTCAATCGATCATTTTTATTTATGGTTTCATGCTTGTACAGATTTTCGACCACAGTTTGTTTTATTTCAGACTAGTTATTTGGAAGAGAAAAAGTAACGCACTTTTGGGGATAACTAAACATTAAGTTCCCCTAAACGTATCATAAAAATTCTTTTTCTTTGGCCATCGTAGCTTAATGAGAAATAGCACACAAACTGCAGTTACAAACATGACAATAAAACGCATGTTGGAAAACAAAATTATTTAACTTTAACTTGACGTTTCGTATGTTTCTACATACATCTTCAGAAGTGACCGTTAGTAATACAAGTAGCAACTAAGTTTAAATTTTAGATAAGTAACTAAGTAACAATAACAATGACAAAAGCTGAGCACAAAAAATATTTGCATACAAAAGATGCAAACTAATAGAGGTAAAGCTTTTCGCTGCTTACATTATCGTTTAGGGTCGGTTTGAGTCTCCTTTATCTTGCAGTGGATATCAGAGCGACCTTTTGCTAATATTTCGAAGTGGTCCCATTTAAAGTTGTGACCAGTTGACGTGACGTGGTCTGCGATAGCAGATGCATGACAGGCACTAGTGATCCCTTTAAAATGTTACGTGACCCGCGTACAACGTCATAGCTCTCAGTGGCAACAAGCAGATCATTTCCACGCGATCGCGTGCATTGCAATCTAGTTGGACCACTTGGTAAGTAGCAAGTGATTCCTCTTTTGGCAGGCGCGGATCCATAACGGTTTCCATCGTTTTCGCCAATCGGTGAAATTTCTTAGAAAGACTCAAAAACCCAAGAAAGCCGGAGAACTGAAAGGTGTTAAAATCCAGAACATTTCCTGAGGAACATGGCCCCGGACCTCTATATCATCTAGAAGCTTGCGCCTTGTGCGCTTGTTCTTCTTGAAATCCTACATCCGCGCCTGTTTGAGTAAGTTTTCTCCTGTATATAGAATGATAAAGAACTTATTTAGTCTCGCAATATGAAGCGAATGGGTTAATCTGATATTTGTCACGTAAAACTGGGTCCAATTCAGCTGCCAATTAATGTTATTGTAACGAGTTTTCACATAGTATCTTTGTTTGCATAGTATACAGTATGGCGATCATAAATTCGCACAGTTCCATATAAGTAAAATTAAAATACCTTATGTTGAAAATAGCGAACGGTAAATGCTAGACTTTGCGAGACGGCGAGACAAGACAGTCCGAGACATTTTGACTGTTTAGATTGCGAGACGTTCAGACCCTAGCTTAAAATTCGAGCCCCAGATTAGTTTAGAGCTAGAATAAGCTTGTGCAGCTATACAGCCTTTTTAAACTGGCTGGAGCTGGAAATTCGGATCATTCACCACCCCTTAGTATCGAGCTTGTCGACTGCTAGTAATGAACTCTAGATCAGCTCTAGGTCCCCTTTAGTTATTTTATTTTAATGGTGTTCATTGCTACCAGTCAAGTTTAAAAACAATTGAAATTATATCGCGTAACTTCACGTATCGTGAATTTTCTCTCACTGAGAGCATTTAACTTTGAGTGGAATTTCCGAAATGCTTTGTTGTCGTGTTAACTGAAGTATTTAGTTAAGTTTATTTCCTGGGCGGAAAGGATGCCGCTATTCACATACCAAATTAACTGTTTTAGAGATAGAACTTTTGAAATTCAAGCAAAAAAAAAAACCCGCATGTTCTGCGATGCTTGGAGCCATTGCAGCTCTTCGACCTTTTAAAGTTGATCAACTTTTTGAGACATAACAGTTTTCGCTTCAGAGAAAAGTTTTATGCCATACGTACCCTGTTTATTTTTTTACTTCCCAGGGTACTGGACTATACGGGAAGGATAAGCTGGAAAATAGATTTGAACTGAAAGGATAGGGATGCAGGACTTTGCATAAGTTACTTGATATCCTAAAAATCTTGATACGACTTCCCCATATCCACAAGGTCCTTTAACGCATTGGTGTGTCCGGGTCAAGTGCTATTAAGTCTGAAGCAATAAAAATAGACTGGGTTAAATACTGGCCTATTAGCGCTCTGAGCGTGTATAAAACGGGGTCTGCAACGTTTTAGTGCTTTAAGATATATTGAAAGGATAGCCATTTCTTTTGAATTTACGTTTTCCTTTTCAGCAATGGCACTAACCACGGACCAGGTTTTTGAGAAGATCGGCAGCTTTGGACGCTACCAAATTATCCTTAACATATTTTTTAACTTATGTTTCGGGTTGTGGTGGGCCGTTCCAATTATGGTTATGGTTTTTATTGCGTCCGAGCCCAGTTGGAAGTGTAAAAATAACTCCACTTGCCACTTCACAAAAAGCATTAGCATCAAAGACGGCAATGATTACAAATTCAGATGCAATATTTCCAGGGCTGATTGGGAGTACGTTGATGACTTCACTTCCGTTGTCACTGAGGTATGTAAAGAGGTATCCACTGAAAAGCGAGTGCATTCGAGCGCAACTAATACGCGATATGACTTATGCGCAACATCCTACGGTCAGCAAACTGGTTTAAGGTAGCTCTAAAGGGTGATTATACAAAGGATTACGCGCTGGTATTTTATAAATTGGTTTTAAACCTTGTTTTGATGTTTGTTTGACCTTGTTTGTACTCCTAGTCTTCTAGTAAACTCAAATCTATCACTGCGTAGTAAGCAATGATGAAATAGTGTCCACAGGGCACAGACAGTAAAATATCAAGGAGTCACCTTAGCCATTTTAACTGGTCGTTTTTACTCAAAAAATATCATTTTCTGGGCATAGGCAGGACATTGACCTTCACTCCTTCGCTTGCTCCTTCCTTCCGTTTAGCTTTTTATTATGTAACTCTGTAACACTGCTAACCAGTATTATAAAGCGGCGATGGCGACCTTCGATGTCGCCCAAGTCTGAAGAGATTGATATCACCAAGTGATTTGTTTCGTATTCATGGATTATTTCTGCACTGTCGACCGCGTAGGATTTTTAGCTTGAATTCAATTGAAGTTCTCGCTGCTGTTAAACCAATTCACTGCTGTTCAATGAAAGTAGCGCCCTACATGTAAGATTGACTTAAACACAAATCGCATTTAACATAATTAAAGTGACAAGTATTTTTGTTTAAAACATGAAAAAAATGAGAAATATCTGCCATAATGTGGTTACCGTGGTAACATTCAGATCCTTGAGCAGAAGTTTGTTTTAATATTCAAGTTAGTATCGTTGGATTTCATTGCTTTCATGCTAAAGTTACAAGCCTTCAAGATTTGTCGAGGGTGTCAGGGTCCGGCTCCACAGCGCACACAAGGCAAAACACAAAGATATTCACACCTAGAATGATTGACGTGTATATTTGTGTTATTCATGGATGGTGTTTGTTTTGTAAAATTTTCCACAGTTTGACCTTTTCTGTGACCGAGGCTCGCTGGGATTCGTTTCAACCTCTGTATTTTTCGTGGGGTTCTTCATCGGCAGCATTGTTGTGAGTCCGATCTCTGACAAGTTTGGCAGGAAACGACCACTCTTCATATGTGGATTTTTCTGCTGGCTATTTAGTTTTGTTTCCGCTTTTGCTCCAACATTTTGGTTTTTCGCCCTTTGTCGCGCCATCGTGGGTTTTATGGTTGGTAAGCACCATTAAAATCTGGATCGTGTATCTTTTTTAAACTTGAACTTGTTATACTAAAGCTAGTTTTTACCTTATGTAGTTTAGCAAACTTCAGTAGCTTACTGTTAGGGCTTTGCCGTTTAGATATAACTAAAGCATTTTTTTGGAATGCACTACACAAATTTACCAGTAACAGTTCGTTTGTTTTGAAGATAAATAATAAAAAATAAGATTTGGTGAGTGGATTAAAGCCGGGAGTGAAAAGTACCCAGCGCTGGTCACGTCATTTGGCGCGATTTCACTACTGATTCATATTCATCACAATGGTACTACCACAGTAATTACTTGAAATAATGACTTTGCTAATACTGATATCTTCCCGTTTCATTTGACCTATGCGTGTAGGAGCGTACCATATCGCAGTGTTCGTGTTGGCAACAGAGTTTTCTGGAATACGTCATCGGGGTATTGCAGGAGCTCTGGTTTGGCTTGGGATTCCTTTGGCAACCATAGTTTTATCAGGGTGTGCATATGCCATCAGAAATTGGAGACTCCTCACCATTGTCACTGGAGCTCCTGGGATTCTACTCGTAGCTGGCTACTTGTGAGTTAAAAGAGAAAGGGGATTTGTTCCTTAACTTTGCATGGTAAAAAATTTGATTTCAAACCTGTAGATGAAACTGAAGCAAAAAAAAAAGATATGAATTATTGGGTAAGCGACAGGAATATCCCAGAGGGCGAAGAAATGGATAAAGAAAAAATGTAAATCTTATTTATAGTGGACATGCACTTAGCTTAGCACTAAGCATTATCTAGTTTACAGGCATGCCACTGAAACAAAGGAAACAAATATTTCAAATAAACGTATCATAGCTAAATATCCATGTGGCAGGAGGCAAACCAGTTAGCTATTTACAAAGCGTGACCAAGGATTTGAACTCGGGACTACGGAGAAACAAATCCCGCTAGTGACAGGGTGAAGGCCCTGAACCCGGGACCTCCGGATTACAACATCAGCGCCCTAAGTCACTCGGCCACGCTGCCTCCGTCCCCGAATAAGTTAGTGGTTTTCTTTCTTTATCAACATTAAAAAAATAATAATCACAAAAAAAGTTCTATTGAGGAAGACCTTGTTCTCCCATATTGGTGAAAGGAAGAGGACAAATTGTCACATTGGCGATTGGGGTTGTGTTCTTAGGCAGGACACTTTTCTCTCAAAGTGCCTCTCCCCACCCAAGTGTATAAATGGGTACCGGCGAACTTAACCGTGCAATGGACTAGCATCCCATTTAGGGGCGAGTAGAAACGCTTCTAGTCACTTCTAGTCACGGAGACAAGCGCGGCCCAAATGCAAGCGTTGTCTTTTTCCAGTTTTACCCCAGAGTCTGTACGATGGTTGTTAAAGAAAGGTCGAGTGTCTGAAGCAAGAGAAGTTCTTAGAAAAGTGGCCAGACTGAATGGCAAAGACATGCCCGGCGAAGCACTGCTATTACCCAACGATGAGAAAGTGGAAAGACTTGGTGATCTTCGTGACTTGTTTATCTCGATGAAAATGACTCACAAGACGCTTGCTTCCTGGTTAATGTGGTAGGTTTGTTTGTTTTTTTGTTCGTGCCCTCATTTTATTTACAGGTTTTCCAATGGCAGATAGAAAGAAAACACGAGAAAAGTCCCCTACAGGGCCTAACTGTCGAACCCAACCCAAGTTAAAGCCTAATCCCGGTCGAGACTCTCAAAGAATAGCCCTTTTCACGGTTAACCCTTCTCATTTGCATTACAATGAAATCTAGCATCTATGCGAGGCAATTTCGGGCTATTTTGCAGTTTTAGCCCGAAATTGCCTCGCATCCACGTTGAATTATATTGTAATGCAAATAAGAAAAGCTAACCGTGAAAAGGGCTATTAAAAAAAAATGTTGGCGAGATTAGCGAGCGCGCTTGCGTGAGATTAGAGAAAATAATAGGCCATTTACGAGTTCTCTTTTGCCTCTGTTTCAAAACGAGTCTAACTGCGAAACCATTCTTATGAAAATGAGTTCTGCATACAGTTTCATTTTCATGCAAATCAAAGTCATTTTAATAAGAATGGCTTTGCACTTAGACTCGCTTTGAAACAGAGGCACAGGGGAACTCGGAAATGGCCAATTTGTACGTTTCAACATCGGCTTTTGGATGAATTTTAATCTTGAGAGCCGAAGAATCGGCATCCTTTATGGCAGGTGATTCCGAGTGTCTAGCAGCTCATTTTCTTTCAAATTAAATTTGCCAAGCACAAATTTCACACGCGTCATCCAACAAAGCGAAAACACCCCTATTGTTTTAATTACTGTCCAAGATTCTTCAGCCATTCTTGACAGCTTTTGAAATTTATGGTGCGCTGAAACATCTCGATGTATATACTACCAGCTCTTTAATCCAGATATTTTGTTTAGTATAGCACCGTCGGTTAATAACATTTCATTGTTACTTGCCTCACAGGTTTGCTGTCTCTTTTATATACTGGGGCATATCCTTCACTGCACCGTTTCTTGGTGGTAATATTTACATCAATGTATTAATTTCCGCCGTAGCTGGTTTACCAGGATATCCTGTCAGTGCTGTTTTGACAGCAAGGTGAGAAATGAATATGGCGAGCCAACTTATTCATTTGGGATCTGCTTTAGCTGTATTCAGTACGGGCGGATACAGGATTTTTCAAGGGCTGGTGATTGGGCTTGCAAGAACAAAAGGCCATTTTCAAGGATTGTTGCAGTTTGAGAAAATACCACATCATATTGGAAATTCTAAACAATTACTGGATGAAGTTTTTTTGATATCCGAGACCTTGATTATTCTGTATATCGCAAAAACCGAGTCTAGTAATTTATTATACATTGAAAAAAAGGGAAGTCATGTTTTGATCAATATCAGTATCTGGGCAACTGCACACCTACCCCTCCCCTAACCCAACATGTTATAAAAAGTTTATAAGTTAGTGTTACTTTTGGTTAGGGGAGGGGTAGGTGCGCAGTTGCCCAGATATCGATATTGATCCTCATGTTTTTGTTTCTTCGCTGACGGTAAGCAACACAAGAGTTAGAGAGTTCAATGTATAATAAATCTCGGTATTGGATTGGAACTAGCTCTTAACTGAGAATAATGTAGGAAATATTTTCAAATGGAAATTCCCCCACATGAGTCTCTGTTGATTGCCAGAGACTGACGTTGTTTGAGCGAATGACCACCTTTACTTCGTTTATTAAATTGAATTAAATAAATTACTGAGGTTGGAAGGGGTTACGGACTCAAATCTAACAAAGGTTGCTTCGTGGGTACGACGGCGTAGTTTCTCAATGACGCGAGAAAGACAGTGAAATCTGGACGCTGCGATCTTTTCGATCAGTGTGCATTATATGATGATTTTCCCGGTGTTTTAAACGGTCAAAAAAATTGACTAAATTTGAATTTCTTGGTTCTATTTTGTATCCCAGGTTTTCTCGAAAGAAAATCTTAGTGGCATCCTTTATTCTATCCTCCGTGGGAGCGATTGGTGCACTTCTGTTATCAGCTAAAGATGACGACAAAGGTTAAGAATTCTCAGTTTTACATTTTGCTACTTTAACTCTCGTTAGTAACATTAGCGACCTTCAGCCTCCCCTGCGAGTGGTGACGTCGAAAACAACTCCAAGAAAAAAAAAATGAATATCTGTTTTACGTTCGGACTTCACAATTGCCTATCTCTGGTCATTGCGCATGTCCCTATCGGTCTCAAAACTTGCTCAAGCAAACATGTAATGCCAGCATTCAATTTTAAGTAAAAAAATAAAAAAAAGCCATAGTTGTTCTCCAAAATACGCAGAACTTGGTTATTTAACGCTGTTTTTGTTGCAGAGAACGGCACAGGAATGTATAAAGATACATACAGCTGTTTCGAGAAAGGTTGTCCAAAAGAAGCATAAAAGCGTACGCGACGAAATTATGATAAACTGTCAGTTTGAGTCAACGAAAACATGACGGAATGCTGTCGAAAACGTCAGCTAGAAATACATGCTCACGCTTTGTTACTGACATTGAGATAAAAGTGAGTTTCAAAATTCAGTCAAATGATCCAGACCATGAATTAGTAACAAAGGGTTAGGATTCACAGAGAAAGCATGATTCTGACGACTTTTACCGTACTTATCTTATGTCATGCTTTGCAGAGAAAGTCGGAGAAATGTACCAAAAATCGTGGTGCACGTGCAGAGCCATCGCTAATGAAGCCTTTGTGTTTGGACGTGTTTTGGTAACGTGATAGCGAGAGAGCGCTTCATTTTATAAGCCTTTGACGTACTGCCACTTCATCTACGCTATATCCTAAGAATTCTTTCATCCAAATAGCTCGCTACCGTAGGTCTTCACTGGACGGTCGTGGCATCTTCGATTCTGGGCGTTCACTACAAGTTGAATTTACTTTATTTAATATATCCCATACTACCTTTCGGCATTGTCGCGTACGCTCTTACCCTTCGTTTGGACAACCTTTCCCGAAACAGCTGTATATCGCACGTGCACAGCCATTGTTCTATTCATTAAACCTTTTGACTGGTGGGGTTGTCACCGTGGCTGCCGCGGGGATTGATTAAGATCCCTATTTTCACTTGAAAACCAACCGGAAGCGGTGGTCATTTTTTTCTATATTTGGGCAGTTTTAGTTTAATCTGATTTCATTAAACTAGCATGAAATTCAGGGGTTGGAATGTGAATTAAATATAATCTGGTTTCCTTACATCTACTCACAGGTTACTTTGCTGGGAAAATTTTTATGTCCATGTTCCTGGCAAAGAGTTCTGCTGTTGTTGCATTTACTTTGGTGTACGTCTTTACTGCAGAGATGTTCCCAACGACTATAAGGTAAGTAGCTGTGAGGGATTCGCATTGAGCCTCATTGGGTTTCACCGTTAGTCGTAGGGCGTAACAAATCGAAAATAATAACTGCAATTCGTATAAAATTTGCCCTTGAAAAAATCTGAAACCAGGACTTGTCATTCTGCAAGTGTCAAATCCCCTTCTTTTGTTAGTGCGGACATGTTCTGCGCATTGCGCAAGGTAAGGGTTGACCACCACGCGCTCGCTAGGGTTGGCATTGACGTAATCTACTACGCCACTAAGTATATGACTAAAGTGAGAATAAAATTTTCCTACTGTGACCAAATCAAGTTCAATGAACCTGCACTAAAACCAGGAATACCAGAATAGCAGTGTATCGTTAACCACTAACTATTAACGGATTCCAGCTGTTTTCTGACGAAAATTCTACTGAAAACCAACTGTAAACATGCACCCGCAGATGACGTAGTGGCAGTACTTGCATCTGTTGTTCCAGTCCTTGCTGACTCGCAAACTCCCGTGTCCTGGAAATCGCAAAGCGGAGGTGTCTCCACTCATGCAGGCTACCTGAATTGAATTATCTTTAAGCGTGGGATATCTTTATTTGCTCTATATTTTCTTTTTATTACTCAGGATTGTTGCCATGGGTACATCCACAGCCTCCGCCCGCCTAAGCGCTTTTGCTTCTGCGTATGCTCCTCTGTTGGTGAGTGGTCTGTAACACGCCCCTTAATTGGTCGTTGCTGAAAATAATTTTCGGTTCAAAAGAAGAACTTACTGAGAGTCAGTGATAGTATGCTCGATATGGTAAAAGTGAGATAAGTTTTGGCCGGAGAGCCTAAAAATCTTAGTGAATTTCAGTATAATTTTTAAAATAATATATTAGACAAAGAAGACTTGCTGTTTTAATTGAGTGTGTAATACGCACTACTTGATTAATTTATACAATAAAATAACAAATACCTTTATCAAGACTGCAAATAGATTAATAAGTTCCTCATCGTTTTAACTTCACACCATGAATCAATTTTAACATATGTATACAAATTTATATCTTGTATTCAGTTATCCACAGCTAGGTATTTAAGCTAAACACTCTCGACGCTTAAATAAATTTTATTTATTTGTTAATGTTTTATCTTTTTTTTATTTTGGTAACAGTTTTCCTATAGTCGTTATCTTCCATTTGGGATCATGGCTGGCTTGGCTTTGTCTGCTGCTGTCGTGTGCGTAACTTTACCAGAGACACACAACCAGCCAACGATGGAAAATTTGTTACAGAGAGAAACATTAGGGCACGGCGAAGGAGATGAGACACAGGCCACTGTGCTGTGAGATTGAAGGATCAACCTGCTTTCAGACGGAAGGAATTTTTACTGTAGAAGATCTTAAAGTTTTTTTGAGTTGAATAGACTTTCAAGAAATGCAATTGGGCTGTCACTGTAAACAATGCTGTATATCAAGAAGCTGTAACTAATAGAGAAAATGTTGAGGTCATCAATACTTTGCAACGACAACGTAATTTGTGCTGTCGTTTTTCTGCACATGTTATACTCATACCCTGCGACCTTCCCGGAAGGAGACTTTACTTGCGCAGTAACATGAAAGCTTTCATGGAAGTGTATAATATCAGTTCAATCGGCCTTTCTTCATTACTTCTATTGTGATGAACAACACTGCCAGTTCATTTGTTTTAAGCTACCTGATCATACAATCATAACGATGGCCGGCTTTAAACGACTGATATCCAAACATTAGTGAACAGGTTGTGGAAATAATAATGATGTTATCTTGACACTACAATTTACTACATAAACAACGATATAGCTGTTAGAAATGCCCTTAATTTTCTTCATAATATATTAGCTTTGAGAGGTACAGTATCGTGAAAAAGTAATGAAAGCGATAACCGCCGAATATCGGATTACTCGATTCTGTCGATATATCGATATCTTCTCTTTACATCTTCATCTTGGCGCCGGCTTTTCAAAGGTAATCGACAATTTAAATAAGAAGACTATTAGGTCAGACCATTTAACTTTAAACTGGTATGATTCAACTGGAACACTCACGTCCAAGGGTAGAATTATTCAAGTTGTTAGGCTTTCCTAAACCAAATGATTTGGTACAATGGGAATTGAGTTTCCAGCTCAAAGCCTCCTCGACACTTCTGATGAAGATGGCGTATTTTGACCTCTTCCGGGAGCCTATGCCTCTTCTTCATATGATTCCAATGCGCATGATCTCTTTGTTGGACTTGGCTGGTAAAAAAAAAACAACAAACAAACAACTTAATCTTCAAAGAGAATTAAAAACAGCCACTATGGTCTATAAATCTCTCGATGGTCTCGCCCCTCGTTATCTGAAATCAGTGTTTACTGATCGGAGTCCAATATCTATCTATTCTCTTATGAATTGTGAGGGCAAACTAGCTGTTTCACTCCCCCGCTCCAATTTTCTAAAAAATAGTTTCAGCTATAGTGGTGCGGTGCTTTGGAACAGCTTACTTACCAATCTGCGTCAAGCACAAACTCTTGTTAGTTTTAAACCTGGCTTCTCTATCCACTCAAACTGTGTTTATAATCGCTGAAACAAATTTGACTTCTGAACCTAAAACACTGGGGACATTTAGCACCAGGGTTTTCAACGGAAACCTCAAACGGCAAACCGGTAGAGATCACGTGATCAAGCCCTGCGGTCACGTTCGGAGTTCTCAACGCGCACTGTCAACGCCAAGAGGTAAGTTTTCACGTGAGTGATTTACGCGAGCGTTTTTTATTCTGAATTGGTTTTTATGCCACGTAGAAATCAGAAAGTTACGTAAACCAGTCTTTCTAGAACAAGTTTAGATATATATATTTTTTAGCGAATGAGTGAAAATAAGACTTCTTGTTGCCAGTTGAAAACATAACACAGGCTGTTGTCTGGAAATTCAATATGGCGGTCTCTTGAATTTCATGTTTATTTCGACGTTTTCGTTCGCTAGCCTGAGTGGCCTTCTGTGAGCTCATAAGTAAGGGTTTTCTCACCTATAAGGTTTATTATTCAAGCAGTAGTAGATGGTATCTGAGAAAGCTTAAAATTTTATAATTCCAGGGTATCATGGCTCCATTCCGATGGCCAGAAATGAAGCACGAGCTAGCCCTTGCAAAAAGGAGGTGGCAAAGTATTTCCCTGAAAAGCCCCAAGAGTGGAACGAAGTAGCCAAAATACTCAGCAGAGCTTTTTCTACTTTTTCTTTTTCTTGCATCATCATGTTTCACTGTCTAGTATATATATGGTTTGGCCATGATTTTCCTGCGGGACAGTTTTTGTCTGTCCGCAGTTACCTTATCGCGGCAACGACGCGATATTCTGGATTTTTCCAATTGTCCCTTGTCACGCGTTTTGCATGTGACATTGGCCAATTGGCAGGGATTTGGATTTGAGTTTCATCTGAGGTCATCACCATCTTAGTGAGTATATGGATGTCAGTCGACCAGCTGATCATTTCATAGCTTGCTACACCGTGTTGATGAGACCCAACAAGGTCGAAACAGCTGTCCAAGGTTGCAATTGTTGGCTTTCAGTTTGGACTCTATCGTGTCGTTGCCCCGTTAAGCTTTTTACGCAGTATCAGCCTTGCATCATTGTTTGTTACTTTTTCTACTGATGATAAACAAGTCAAAAGGAGAGGATGTCGAGAAAAGATGGATAGAATACTTGAGAAATACACTACAGCTTTTACTCTACAGCTTTTGTGTACTGGTTTACTTACGGACTAGCTATATTTGATTAAACATTCGGAAGGGTTCCTCTTGCTGTATGAAGTCATTGCTTAAGGTATCAGTGTACCCCAAATGACCATCATTCTTCAGCGCCGCTTTACGGTCGGACGGTTGGCGCAAACCCTACTAAAGTACATATTTTCTGAAAGCTTAATAATTGTAGATTCCGACGGTTTATTCACTAACGTAAAAAAATTTAAGGTTTCTCAAATATAGCGCGCTCTTTCTCGATGTACAGAGGTTCACTAATCATGTTCGTTTCCGGTCAGATTTGAGCGGGAGACCGCGACTAATATCGCTCTGTCTTCTTGACACCTTTCTCTAATCAAAGTGCTCTTATGAGCCAACTCATTCTTGTCGAATTAGTGAATTTCTGAGAAAGTGAGGGCAGTAAAGTTGTTTACAAAGTTATGATGACGATGCGTTTACAGCAGGGTCGTAACGAGGTATATGGGATCAGGGATCAAAGGCCTAAAATAGGGTGGGATCCGGGACCACAGCCTCGGGATCTGGGATCACAACTCCCGGGATCGGGATCATATCGATCAGGGTGTTTTTCATTGGATCAAGGATCAGGCGTTTTGGATAACAAAAGGAATTCATGACGCACACCTTAACAGGTTTTTTTTTTTTTAGGTTTTTGAAATGTTGTGGTCCATTTCTCGCAGTAATCCTTGGTATTTGACTAGCTGACTAATAGTTCAGTTAGTTGGGGCTCAGCGCGAAAAACAGTTGGCGAAAAAATAAAAAAAACCCAGGTGGGTACTCCCTTAAATGGGCTTTATAGGTATGTGCGGCTTCAAAAGATATGCCGTTTTTCAGTTGTTTTGGTGATAAATAGGGCATCGATTTTAGCTGATTTTGGCCATTTTGGTCATAGATAGGGTATGTTTTTTTGCACTCTAAGGCCTTGATATGGGTATGTTTTTAAGAAGAAATTACCTTTAAATCATTATCAAAAAGAAAATCGAGAAAAGCCCTTCGCAAATTTTGGTTTACGGTAATTTAAATTGGTCTGAATTGGGGAACTTATTATAACACTGGTCAGAAACAGGGTTTTGATTTAAGAGTCAGGTCATAAAAAGGGTAGGGAATATCGCAGACTTTGGTCATATATAGGGTAAGGGTTTTGGGAAGTGGACACCCCCACCCAATATTTTTGGGAGTATCAAGAGGAAGAGCTTCCTCTCGCCGCGCTTTTTTAAATTTTTTTTTTCGCGCGCCGTTTTCCACGCTGCGCCCTGACTAACTTAAGAGCAATTCTCCGACAAAGTGAAGCAAAGTTGGAAATGAAAATTTTTAACCCCCCCTTAATTTTTGTGTGTAGGTAGGTTACCTTTGGGGATGAACAAAAACAACCATATTTGGATCGGCAGATGCATCGTTGCCATGGTAACCGCACTTGATCGCGTCGGCCAGAAGTCTATGTTTTGACCAAAAAATTCACTCTCAAGAAGTAAAAGTAAACGAGTCTGGTTCTCGGGTGCACGTGAGCCAATTCAAATGAAATTCATACAGATGGTAGAGCCACTCTCCCAGTTTATAAAATTGGCCGTTAAAATATTTTGGGTTTTATAGACAAGAAGAAAATGCTCGTTTTACTATGTCCCCTGTCAGCCATTTTGACAAGCGGTAAAAACAAGCACAACCATATTCGTAATTTCTCTGAAAGTACTCTTTCCACATGAACCAAATTAGCAGCAGAGCTTAAATAGATATTGAAGTTTCTTAAAATCATAAAATCTATTTGGGGAAAATTATATTCTGGCAATGGTTGGTGGAGACACTTGGGGAAAATTGCAAAAAATTCAAAAATTGGCAATTTTGAGGGCTTTAGTATTTGGTTCAAACAGGCTTTAGAGAGAGAAAATCAGCTTCAAAAGTATCTTTTATCATCTTGATTGCTACCTCCATTTAGTTAATAAGGTTTTCGCCAACGAATTTGATGAAATATGAATTGATACAACAGGAGTACCCAACGAACACTTTTTCGGATTTCATCTGTAATTGACGTTGACGATATGTGGACATGTCATAAGATAGTTCTGGTTAATATTTAACTATCCTGGGAAAAAAATATCCGCTCTTCAGAGCCAGCAAGCAATAGAATATTTTCTTCAGTCGCCAGCCAGCATCCATCAGTTGAAGGTCTTTTCCCAGCCAGGAAAATATATTTACCTGTGGGCGCCAGCCAGCAGCATTTATCATTGTACGACCCTTCCCAGCCAGCGTTAAAGCATTGTTTAGTTTTGCCAGAAAATAATTCTATTAACCCACCCCCACCCCCACCCCAATTCTCACCCCTATCCTCGCTTCAAATGTAACTTTCCTTTTCAGTGAAAAACTCGTTATTAAGACTTAACTGAAACACTTGTGGACAATAACTAATTGAGCACATTTTCAAGCCAGTGATTTATTGCAAAACTAATCAATAAACAGTGTAATAATCAATATAATAATCCCTACCTCAATGAAGATACTCCAAGTTATAGTTACACACACTGTCTCTTCGATGATCCCAAACATGACACAGTAGTTTCTATATACAAAGCGATAAACCAATTAAAATAAACCCATCGTGCAGTCATTTCGATGAACCACAAGTACAATTAAAAATTACAAGATGGCACAGTCACTACCACAGACGACGCAGTGTACTAATTGAAATGCCAATATGGCACGGCCTGCCTCTCCTCTGATAAACACACTTTGGTCACATTCTCAATCTAGTAACAGTATAAAAGCAAACATTGAATCAGTAAAGATTTACAACTTACACGTATGATGCCACACTAAACTTGCTTAGCTAAAGTATGTAGCGAAACTTTTCCTTAACAGCAAAAAAGAAGCGTGGTAACTTACAACCATTTCCCTCAAAGGAACAGTTTTTCTCAACCAAAATTTAGAACCGAGAAATGGAATAGAATGTTTATTGTAATTAATGAGATAAATTCTCTAGTTGCCGGAGAGGAAAAAGTAAGAATTTCAGTGAATAAAAATAACCCAATATCAAACTAAGAAATACTTGCACAATGACAACAGGGCAACGATAGTACTGTTTGATTTCTCGAAACTCACGGGCGTAAAAGAATGTGATTCACTTTGAAAGAAATTGCATTATTATTATGCTGTCATCGCACTATGAGTAACAGACACCAACGCAAGCTCCAAAGAGGTCACATACAAGGTAGTCTGCAACCATGGCAACAAGGACACAATAATAATACACTGTATTGATTTCTCGAAACTGGCGAACGTAAACTTAACCTTGAATAATTGACTTTGAAATAAAACTGCATTATTGTTATGCTGTCATCGCACTATGAGTAACAGACACCAACGCAAGCTCCAAAGAGGTCACATACAAGGTAGTCTGCAACCATGGCAACAAGGACACAATAATAATACAATAAATTGATTTCTCGAAACTGGCGAACGTAAACTTAACCTTGATTATTTAACTTTGAAAAAACTGCATTATTATTATGCTGTCATTGCATTATGAGTAACAGACACCAACGCAAGCTCCAAAGAGGTCACATACAAGGTAGTCTGCAACCATGGCAACAAGGACACAATAATAATACAATAAATTGATTTCTCGAAACTGGCGAACGTAAACTTAACCTTGATTATTTAACTTTGAAAAAACTGCATTATCATTATGCTGTCATTGCATTATGAGTAACAGACACCAACGCAAGCTCCAAAGAGGTCACATACAAGGTAGTCTGCAACCATGGCAACAAGGACACAATAATAATACAATGTTTTGATTTCACAAACTGGCGAACGTAAACTGAACCTGGAGTAACTGACTTTGAAAGAAATATGCTGTCATCGCATTATTAAGTAACAGACACCAATGAAAGGTCAATAGAGGCCACAACAAGGTTAGTCTGAAACCGTGGTAACAAGGACACAACAATAAGACTGTCGGTTGATTTCTCTGCTTTTTGAAAAGTTTTAGGTTCATTAGAACTTCGGAAAAACCACGATATTAAAATTTTAAACCTTTTACTCGTTAATAGATAACGATAAACGGATGGGTGGTGTCACATACATGTCGATCGTGTGCGTCATATGCATGACGGGAATTTTTTTTTCCTGCTCACGTCCATTCTCGGCGTACTTCTAACAGAATAAATCAGCTGTGAAAAAAATATCCTGCATATATTACTTCCACCCAATGGAAATCCTTTCACGAGATAATTACAAATCCAGTGAGTATATATCTGCCCACAGTTAAAACAGTGTTTTTCATCGCATTTTCCTTTTTTTTAATAGCTGGTGGTCTCGTCCATTACAGTATTTACAAGACAGTGCACTTTACCTTCGAACTGGTCAAGCTTCAGCGACTCCAGGTTTCTTGGAATCTTTTGTAACCAAAGATATGTTTAGTAATTTTAAAACTGAAAAGTTACTTGTCAGTTACGCACTTTGGCCCAAGCCGATTTCGACCTTTAGACAGAACTCTGAAAAACGTACATCTTTGCGCGTACACAACATTATATTTCCTATATACCTTCCATCCTCATTTACTCCTTTTCGTCTTCCTTTCTCTGCTGCATAACCATATAACATCAGCGCGGTCAAAACAATTGATAAAAATATCACAATTCTTAATTTGCGAGTAAATTCTTCGTAATTGTGCGGTGTCGTGAGTTGTTGTCGCCATTGTCGCCGTCAGATCTTATTCTCAGCGGCGCGGTTTGTTAAAGACCAGCATTATCCTGGCCACCACGATAAGACATTAGATTTTTTTGAAACGTTAAATTTGCGTGTATATATGCCAGGTTTATAAATCTTTTCGTGAGAACTACTAGTATGGTCACGTTTAGATTATATTTTGTCACAAAAATCAGTAACAGTTTTATTTTCTTAAAAATGAAAATTCCACTCGGCAAAGCGCCGAGTAAATTACGATTTCCACTCGCCCGAAGGGCTTGGCTCTCGCATTAGCGAGTGGGCGAGCGCTAAATAAAACCTCCGGTAAAACACCGACCCTGTGCTCACAGCTGTTTAGTCATCCAACCGGTTGCCCCAACTCAAAACAAAATTGTTTAAATATGCCCATTTCGACAGCTCACACGGTGTGGCCACAGGAGGTATTGAAAGGAAGATCGAAGAGATTGCATACAGTCTGTCTCTCCGGCTCTTGCCGTTGATTACCTTCTCTAGAATTTCATTGTAACAACAAACTGATTTCCGAATTTTATTTTGATATCTCTTAAGCGGTTTGAGACACCGTCGACTGTGGAAGATAACGCACATTTTGTAGTAAATTCAATCTGTTTATTGCAGTAATTTAGATTTTGTTTTACAGCTTTAGATTACAAAACCGCTCTTATAGCTTTTGTTCTATATTTGTTGGGCTCATGGATTCGCTTCGTTCGTTTCAATTTTTTACGTGACAAACTATTATTTCAGTTTTTTTCATTTCGTGGTCAAGTTCTGTTTATCTCGGTTCCCACGAAAATATTCTTTTCGGCAATGATTTGTGGTCATCAAGCTCCGACATATGTCTCCCACATGATGCGTGTGCAGGAAGGCAAATGATTAAATTTATCTGACTTTAGTATGCCAGCTTTGTTTTAGGAAAACCGCTAAGATTACTGTTTCTTTATCTATTGTGCTGCTAGAGCACGTATATGTTTTGTGGTTCATTGAGACACAGAATAAATTATCGGCTCTTCGCGTATCGTGCGTAAAAGGAAAAATATGGAAGTTGTGAAGGCTATCCAAAAGGAAGCCGCTGTTGTCAGTTAGGGCGTTTTCACAGGTCGTCGTCAGGATATAATGAATAACATTAACTCCTCTAAGCCGCCTGCTTGCAGTAACTCTATTTCTAAAATCATCTTCCCCCACCCTCCGCTACCCGCCTAAGTTTTGCTCCAGCCAAACGTATATATAAACATCTACACACTTTTGTTGCACTGTGGAACGCTTAACGGCGTCGCTTATCGATTTTCCTTAGGCCAGGAGCTCAGAAAAATATGGAGGATTACCAGGGATAATTTATGTGAAATTATCTTAACAAGCATCTGCTGTGAAATATCAAAGGAATCTACCCAGTGCTCATATCGAACAATAAATACAAGGCATAAATTTGCGGTGAATCTCATTTTGGACGAAGAGCTTCTCTCTTTATGGACAAATTGATTCTTGACAATTCACAGCGCTGTATGTTTGCCTAGTTCATTCCGTACTCTTGAACCAAAGCATGCGATGTCCTCGAATTTATTCAGGGCCGATCGGGAGCAAAATAAATGCATCCGGTTCAAAATTTACCGCAAAGCAGGCCCGCTCTAAAAGCGCACGTCAGGAAAACAAGGCGTGAAAATAAAAAGACCTGCAATCCAAACTACACGGAAGCGCGGATTTCAGTTGGCAAAAACATCGACATTCAGTTTTACCGGCTGCATATTGTACTCGGCAAGAAAACAAATTAATTTGATATATTTGGAGACTTCGTGCATTAAAGAAGAAGCAAAAAGATAAAAAAATTTCGTTTGATGACGTGTTTGACATGGCCGGAAAAGGGGCAAAAGCGTCGTTATGTTGAAATGAAGGCTCTCAGTAGTATTTGTTGGTGTGCAAGTAAACAGGCTTCAAACGACCAAACAAACAGGGAGAAAGTAAATCACGTATTTACATTACTAAACTGCCATTTAAAAAATGACAAATCCGAATGGCGCTACCTGAAAAATAACTGCCGCCCTCGGTTAACCAATTATCCGGTACAAAGCTTGATCATGCCTCTGTTAGAAAGAGGAATAGGACTGCTGTAACTCGCATTTGGCCTCTACAAGACTTTCTTACCACAAATGACCACCATTAGTCCCATTATTTAGAACGAAGAAAATTTACACGTCGCTGTTGCTTTGGGTTTGCGCCAGTGTTTTTACGAAAAAAAAAAATGCGCGGCTTGTTGAAACATGAAACATGTTTCCGGCTGTCAAACTGAAATAAAACTGTAAGCGTACGAGTTTTGAGATAATTCTTATTACAGATCCCTCAGCGTGCTTTTGTAGAGGCAAGCCTATATATACAGTCATTCTAGTTTCTCGCCATTAATTTTTTTTTTTCCATTTTCGATATCAGGTTTAAGTTCAGTAGTGTCGACTCGATATTGGCGATGCAATAAAATTATCCGCTCAATCCAAGTGAAAACTTGAACTATATCCGTGGAGAGACTGAAATTTTATTTCTCGGTTTAATCCATTTACAACAGCTTTGATTTCACAGGGGTAATCATAGCTGCAGCTGAAGCAACCATAAAACAAGCGGCGTTGCACTTTAAACCATTTGCTTAAAATCAGCAGAATCAATACCATGTTTAGGGAGATTCATTTCAAAAGAAGTTAACAGCAAGCAAAATGTTGCTTACCTTTCTCTCTTCTGTGAGTTAGCTGTTTTCCACACGACCAGAACCTTAACTAGCTCCCTTTGGTAAGCACAGACCACACAACCACACGACCAAAACCTTAACTCCCTTTGGTAAGCACAGAATGGAACTGCAAAAGAACGAAAGTGAACTCTGATCAACGTTCATCCCTGTTCATCTGTTTCATTTTAACGACGGCACTCTCACTGATCAAAATAGATTGTATGAAACATCCCACTTACATTTTGATAACGATGGTATATTCCTCTATGATCCAGGAAAACTTCTTCCTATAGGACTGGGGCAGCTTGTACCGAACGCGACTGCAACGATTAGTTGATACATTGTCTTTCCATAGTACTTTTAGTGCACCACTCTCTTTATCGCGAAAAAATTGTGGAAAAGACCCCGCTCCCTCATTCAATGTTGCTTCCTTATTCAGCAAAATCACAGCAATTCCGACACAACATTGTTTGGGGGGGGGGGGGGGGGGAAGGGGGGCTCAACGGACAAGCTAGGAGGGCAAAAAGAAATCACAGTGACGAAATAGGGGATTAAAAAGGTGAATGTGTCAACAATTTTGTCGCTAATTGTTGATTCAGTGTAGTAAAGCCAGTGGATTACGGCTACCCCTCATAACCAGTTACAACTTTTGCGAGGTTTACCTTCAAACTAAACAAACGAGCACCTCCTCGTATGAGTAGAGATGAGCTTCGGGCCAAGCTACCGCTGTCGAACCTAAAAAGCGTATGCCTCAAGTACGGAATCCAGGGCGTATCGGGAAACCGGAAGAAGGAGCCATACATGTACGTGAACGCTTTATTCAGTTTAATAGGGACGAGGCCATGTAGCTTGCATAAAAGCCTCCCAAAATACTAGGCTTATTACTTGTGGTCTTTTCTATTTCGTTTGAACGATTTTCCCCCACCGAGAAGGTGCTCATTTGTTTAGTTTGAAGGTAAACCTCGCAATGGCCGTAGTTAGTTATGAGGGGTAGCCGTAATCCATTGGCTTTACCACACTAAATCAAG
>JAHPZR010009625.1:165000-190000 GCA_019787425.1 Platygyra sinensis | reverse complement strand
ATAAAATTAGAGAGTATTGGTCTTATCGCCTTGAATAGTGATTCTATAATAAAATGAAAAAGTGCATTTACATGTAGTGGTAGCGTTAAAACTTTAACTCTTACCAACATAAACTAGTCAACAACATAAACAGCAACACTGCCACTGGTACTTTTAACAAACATTAAGAACCACAAAGTGTGGTTTTCATTGGCAGACAGACTATCTTCGCTCCAGCACATACTCGTCTGAGCAAAACTGTTAAGGTTTACGTGTCGCTATCGTAAAACCACATAGGAGAGTTTGTGTTGGCCTGTCTATTAACTTTTCAAAAAGGTAAATCGCTCGAAGACAAACTCGCCAGAACAAAACTTTAGAGGCTTACGTGCCACTTATAACCGTAATTAAACCACATAGTGTAGTTTGTGTTGGCCTGTCTATGACGTTTTCAAAAAGCAATGTTTGTCTGAAAAAAAAAAATTCGCGCAGAGGGTTTCACCTGAAAAAAAAATTCCTGCACAAGCCGTGAGCGAAAAAAAAAATTCGTGCAAGCTGAAAATTCCCCTCCCCCCCCATCACTTTTCTAATGGTCCGTCCCTTATGGTGCAAGATTCGGATGGAACGACAACAAACTTTTAATGAGAATGGATGCAGAAGAGTTAAACAATTTTTTTCAGTTATTAACAGAGATCATAAGGCTAACCCACGAGTAGCTCCGCTTTTGCCTCGGTTCGCCTTGGGTTGAGGAAGACTGAAAAGTTTACTGAGAAACATGACATCAATGTCATTCTGTTTTCCTCGGTATAGCTTAGAGAAGATATGCCGTTATTGTGTAAACTAAACACAATCTGTTTAACAAAAGAAGAGCCAGGGAGCGAAATTTCTCTATCCAAAAATCCTAGCTCAGTAGTCCTTTCATCGCACCCCAAACCCACATTCTTAATTCTGTAAAAGAAAGCTATCATGTCCCCGAGCCCGCTAGCTTTTTTTACCTGCCCTGAACCAGAACTAATGACAAGTGACTCTCTCCGCTTTGTCCAGAGTCACTCCCAGTTAGAGCTCATGAGAGCCGACGAGAGAGATAAGCTTTGGTACTCAAAATTCTTCTCAGCTCCCTCCCCTACAAAAAACTACAATCTTGGACAAAATAAATGAGAAATTAAGACCACCCCTCCCCCCATTTCAATGATGGAAAAAATGGCGCGCTTTGGTTAGACCGCGAGTTCATCATTGATTCGGGGGGAGGGGTGGTTTTATTTCTCATTTTATTCTGTCCAAGATTGTACAAACAAGCAATAACATGTCTCTATCAGTGGTGAAAATCAAGGTCTAGCCAAATTCCCTCTAAGAGAGGTTTAGAAATGTTAAGAGCAATAAACAGAACCGATTTAATTAGACACTAACTGCATTGAATAAGCAAGTGAGTTTTGGAAACGGTGACCGTTTCAACCGTTCAGGGTCATAGATCAGGGCGGCCAGTGAGATTCAGGCAACATCCTACAATTAGGCGACGTTCATTGGTTAAACCTAACAATAAGACATGGAAGTCTGTTAAGACACCGCTCACTTTTCAATCTCCATTAAGTTCCTACAAGTTAATTATCATGTTTTCCGCGGAGGCATTTCTCACGACAACAAAGCCGACAGCCGGACAAGAATTCCAAATCTGCAGCTTGTTAGCGTATTTTGCGGTCATTGATAAATAGCTTTCCCTCCTTAACCGCAGCTCTTCCGCTTCAAGGTGCACGTATTCAAGCGCCCCGCATAATTGTTATGTAAATAATTCTCAATTGTTATTGAAGTAACTGAATTACAGTGCTCCAATTGAGTAATGACTGATACTAGTATAAACTGTTTTATGTCTCGGCCATTGCCCATACGGTCTCCTTTCATTCGCCAAAATATAAGGGTAAAGACATGACCCCTTTATGTTTTGACGTTTTGTTATCTAATTGGGAATTATACCCCAAAATATCAGATGGCGAAGGAGATAAGCAGAGTCGGGTGAACAATCTTCACATCCTCATTTCCTAAGTCATCAACTCTCAGTGGTATTACACTCAGGTATTGCAAGTGATATGTGTGGTATCTACCGAGTATCTAGGATATAACTTTGACGCCAGCTAAGCTTCACTCAAACGCTTCATACGCCCGATGGTGGGATAAGATACGGATAAAGTGCATTGGGTAAAAGGATATCTTCATTCTCTGACGATAACATTGATTGAAGGTGAGATAACTCATTGAATGGATGGTTTTATTTGCAATAATATGCTTTGTAGCTTATCATGGCATCATATGCCTCATCTTTCGTGTAAGTGGACTCTATGACTATTTTACGTTATTTTGACATGGACGAGGCGTTGTGAAGTCATAAATCTCACTGTCTGTTTTTTTGTACCATAATAATTAACTTTCAGAATCTCCTCGTACGCACTACTGAAATAGGCCTTTTTAGTCTGAGCGGTTTGCTTTCCCATTTACAGACAACGAAATATCCTCTGGAGAAAATTTCTTTTATCCGTCTAAAAACTATTCATTCAAGATTCGAAAAATTTAACTTCAAGAATTCCCAAGAGTATCGTCACATGATCTGAAATGGCAAAACAAACCGCCCGAGCCAGAAAGGTCTAGTAATCCAGAGGGCATGCTCTGAAATCAGTTGAACAACACTATATATAAAACTTTCCTCGCATTCAGCACAGATATCTCCAAGAAATTCCTCACCCCCTATCACAGTTGACTTATTTCAGAAATGTACGCTGTTTCGTTGCGTTTCGCAGATTATCGTAAGTACTGAAACGCGGTAGACTTGATGACTTGTTTATCAAGGACTCCTGAAGAGTTCACTTTGTCAATTATGAAGAACACCCTTGATTGACACTAACTACAAGCAGACGTTTCGTTGATCAGTGTAGTCCAGTATGGTCAAATGCTAGCTTTTTGTATTGCTTCGTGTAATAATCACCCGAATCGAGAATTGCTTACATTTAAGACCTTTAAATCCTCCTAGGAATACGCAAACGAAATTTTTTAGACTCTTGGTGACCAGTTTTGAATCTGCACAGTTTTGAAAAACTGAGGTGCCTCAGCAAAAAAAAAAAAACGCGGGCTCATTCGATCATCGGGACGGGATTCGTGAAAAGACCCGTTTCATAACAAGTTCCTTCCTTGATCCCGGCTTGGCTTTATTGGTTGAACAAGGACTTAAAAACGAGCTCGGCGAAAGAAATGGGCAAAACAACTTGCGGAACAAACTGTCTAGTTCATGGCAAAGGTTGTACTCTGAGGGTCCGTTGGCCGGCAATAAATAATGTTGTAATCATCAGCAGCAGCGCATGGGATAAGCGTCAGCTGCCTCCCGAGGTTCCACCGCCTACCTTTGTTTATAACTCACAATATCTTTGGAAACACCTGCTTGTTTCCAAGGAAAAAGGGCAAGAAAAAATTTACAACTTCTTTATCATTTGACCACAATGAATAGGTCACTTGACCCTGAAGCAAAATAATTTGCAAGGCAAAAATGGGTAAATTAAGTGGATCTGAAACCAGGGGAACTCCTATCACATAACGGCGAATTACAGCTATACAAGCCATGTTTGTCTCGTTGCGAGAGGAACGTTATTACACGAGCTTACGACAGGGATTTCGGAGAAAGGGGAGAGGAGTGGGGGATCAGGTGCGCTTGATTTTAACTCATTTAAAAATGAGTGAAAGAACACTGGAAAGTGAGCAGGAAAGTGCTGTGCTATACCGTGCGGCTGAACACATATCTATAAAATATCTTGATGTGTCCCATGTCGTAACCTTAATAGCTTCGATGCTCAAAATCAGGGTCATTTGTAATCTGCATAATTCTGGAATTTTTTTTTTAATGGACCGCTTTTCTAGTTATGGAACTTAGTGAAAGAGATACTGTTTTCGGTTTACTGCTCCTTCTCCCGGACGTTGGGCTACGTTTATACGTTTCAGAACCATTCTCTCTCTCTTTTAGTAACGTAATTCATCTTCTACATGAATAACTGAACATCAGCTCTAATATATATACTACCTGTATCAACAACACTCTTCTTTATTTTACTATTTCATTTTAACGTTGGAGGAAATGTGTAGCGGTTCTCTAATTTCTTCAGTGAAATTCTCTAGCAATGGATGATCAGTCTAAGATTACAAAGTCACATCAATAGTCAGGATCGGATAACATCCTGGTGTTTAGCCAGTGCAGTGTCCCAGAAGCACTTGGAACTTGAACAATGTAGAGAGTGAACAAAAGTTTGTTTTTATTTTGTATTAGCCTGCACCTTCGTCCCTTGTAAGTGCGCTTAGTAAGTTTCTCAAGCGGCTACAGTGGTGTTTCCATATGGCAGAAAACATTTACAAGACAGTAGAACTGGGTTTGTCTGACTGAGGCGCCAGTGAAAAAGACAGACAAGACCCTGGGGAAGAGTTTAAAAAATTCACACAATGCGGCGGTGACGACGTCACATGAAGGCGTAAAATAGGTTCAGCTTAGCGTCAGATAAGGAGTGTTTAAATGTGTAAGGGTGTGGTCAAGGTGCGATGAATAACAAATTAAGTTTATTGTGTGCCTAGGTAGAGTCTCAGCGTTTTGATAGTCACGTGACCTGAACACACCTAAGAAGTAATCATAACCTTTAAATAGAAAGAAAGTTGGAATAATTATCATTATATTGCTTGATACTAAGCAAAGTTGATTGGTATTATCAAATACTGTGCAAAAACAGCGAGGATTGGATTTGCGAATCAGTTAGGTAAGACTCTAGTATATCACATCGTTAACGCTGGAGTGGATGATAACTTAAATATAATCAGATCATCACTTACTGTCGGCTAAAGATGCTACATGTCAACAAGAACAACTCTGTCGGTTAATACGTGGGAGTAACGGATCAACCGACCGGCGAGCTTTGAAATGGGGATATGGGAAAAGTGAACTGTGAACCCAGGCAAAACTTCAACCACATTTACTCAAACTTTTTAAACAAATCTCTGCCGGTGCAATCTTTTGATAATGTTCCGAACACGACAATGAAATTTTTGTGGTTGTACAAATAACAATGACCACGCAAAAATGGCTTCAACTGCAACGCTGTCACTTGATTTAGCTTTATTTTCGTGCTCTAGGTTTCCTAGTTTTAAATTTATTCAAGTCATACCTTGCTTTTGACCTGCTTTGGTTATGTCGCTTTCTAATGCACTTGAAAATGAAACTGCCAATAAAGCATTTTGGCTTCACAAACTTTATGCTCTCCCCGGAAGCTCTTCCTATTTAAAATGCCGACCATTTCAGAAAAAAACAAGTTGTTTGTCAACCGCCCACGAAAGTGCTTTCTAACATTTTTTCCTAAACGCCACTTCCTGTGCGAATTAAAAGGCTTTCAGAGCTAAAGGATATCGAAGTGACCTGAAAAATATTCCCGGGGAGGGGGTATACCCACATATGGGCTATATAAGTAAGTGCGGCCCCAAAGGGTATGGTTTTTCAGCCATTTTGGTCATAAAAATGTTATCGACTTTAGCTAATTCTGGCCATGGTTTTGGCCATGGTTTTGTTCTCTAGCCTTGATATGGGTATCTTTTCAAGAAACCCCTTTTTCATCCTTATCAATCCAGGGATTCATTTGGAAGCGGGAATATGCACATGAGCCAATATTCGTCAACTAAATAAAACGTTTCGTAAGCAGAGCATCTCTTCTACCGTGACGTAAACAGTCATTCAGATACGTTTTGCTCTTTATTCGGTTAAGACTTTCTTTTGCTGGTTTAATTATCCTTGTTGCCCAATTTTTAATTTGGAAATGATGGTTTCGGACTTCCTTTATGTAAAATTTAGGGTTTCGTCATAAGGATTAACTGGGCATTGCAAAACTCACGGGCGTGTTGACCACAAATGATTTCTGACCCCATTGGGTCACCTCTCCATTGATGTACGTAGAATCTTTGTTGGTAAACGTAACTCTAAGCAAGTCCTTTAAGAAGAAAACCTCGTCATTTGGAGCCTAAAAGTGAAACTGTTTGTCGGAAACAGCAGTCCTCTGCTACACACAATGTAGACATGTCCACTATGTATTTGATTCTCCTAGCGGCCGAGGTGAGTAAGTTGGGATAGATTTCACCATCCCTCAACCGTTGAAATCATCATTTTCACAATGCACAATTATGAATGATAATGAACCAAGTGAGCCAAAATTTTTAACTTTTGGTCCATTTGAAAAAAAAATAGTCCACAGCTCAGTTTAATAACAGCAGGTGCAGAACTATTACTTGGTGGGTATCGCACATCTCTGACACCAATATTTCACCGAAACACTGATAACAATTTAATTAAATCTAGACTGAGACGAAAACTTATCTCTTGGCACGGTTGTTTGAAATCAGATCGTCTAAGACGTAGTTTAACACACCCGCAGCCCTATCTTCAAAACCATCAAGGTGGATCCCATGATTGCTGATACAAAGTGCTAGTGAATTTCCTGCGCAATTTAGTTCACGAACGTTAACCTTTTTTAACTCATCACTAAGTTTGCCAAATGATGATTATGTAGAGGTAAATTCATGTCCATTGGGGCTTTCAAAATGACCCGACCACCAAATTATTTCTTAATTAATTTATTGGGTATAATCCAATATAACTGGTCAGTATAAACAAAATATCTCCATTACCTCTTCAGTTGCACAGAGTCGATGGAAGTCTTTAATTCAGCTATCATTAGAAATCACAAAAATTGCCTTTTGCCTTACATGACGTAAAGAGGACTAAGAAAATAAGAAATTCTCAGACCTCAAATTTCCCGCGTGACTAATCCGTTTCGGGTCTGCGGTTATTCATTCTAGATAGTGATATTTTCGATCACAGGATAATATTTATAATTGACGTGATAAAATGCAAGCAGACAAGAAAACCAATTTTTTGCCGACAGCTAACGCTTTCACCGCTATTTTTAGTAACGGTGTCGGATCAAGTCTTACGTAATAAGACCAAGCCTGGGCCAAGCAAATTTCAAGTCGGCAGCATGTTTCACTTGGTTCTTAGTTACTTCGTCCAATGCGTATTGATTTTAGATCCCTACCAAAGTGAGACAAAACGTGTAAGGAGCAAGGTGGAGTCTTTTTAACGCCATTCTTGACTACCGCTTTATTGCGCAACTGAGATGGGCAAGAGGAGTACTCATAAAACACTAGCAAGCATATGCATTCCGCTGCAGAAGGAAGTAGGAGAGAACTGTAATATACGATATTATAGTCTCGCTGGAAGACTTACATATTGCAAAAGTTTGGAGAAAAGCGCTATTAATTTGGAACGTGACAAAATCAACAATTACGGTCCAAAGCGCCATCAAAACTTCTGTTCAGATTGCTCAGTTCTATTTCCTTCATGTATTTTACCCCCAACCGAGAACTACCGAATTTTACTGTACGGGTTCGTCTGTACATTGGCGAACTTTAATGTTATACAGGAAACCGAGCGTTTGTTGCATGAACCTACATGCATTTAAAAGGCGAAAGTTACGTACTGCCCGACTGCTATGAATTCTGCTAACGTCAACCTCTTCTGCAATTAACATATCACCAAAATATCAATTCATACGAGCAGGTAGGTTAAGTCTGCATGCGAGCCAAGGAGTATATATGTACTTCCCCTGGATGGGATCGATGCTAGTCCATCGCAGCGTTACCACCCAACATTTAATCCGCCGGTGCCCATTCATACACCTGAGAGGAGAGAGGCACGGTGAGAGTAAACTGTCTTCTTCAAGAACACAACACAATGTCCCTGCCAAGCCAGGGCTCGAACCAGGACCGCTCGATCCGAAGTTGAGCGCACCGCTGACCATGAGGCCACCGCGCCTCCCACACTAGCTGGTAATATAGTGAAAATTTCGCCAAAACAAAAACCAAAAACAAATACCCGATGCTACAGGAAATAAATAAAAAAGCCAAAAATAGATCAAAGACCCCTGTGAGCAGCTCATGGATGAATGTTTTCTTATGCCTCTGTTTTAAAAGGAGTCTTCGCGCGAAACCTTTCATGTGAAAATGGGTTAAGAACTTGTAGGCGGGAGTCATATGAATAGTTTCGCACTTAGACTCGACTTGACACAGAGGCAAAAGGCAAACCGGAAATGGCCTCCAATGGATGGAATAGGGAAAGGTAGTTAAATAAAAAGAGAAGAGGAACTGAACATGTAGAGTTCTTGGTACTGCAGTGAAAAACAGGAAAATAAACATCTTTTGGTCAAATCAGAAGCTTATCAAGTGATAAGCTTCTGGTCAAATGTGATGCATAGGTTCTGATGTTCAAATATGGTTGCTTACCGACATGACACCCTTTAGGCGGCTGAATTCGTTCTCTGGTAAAATCATTTGATAATAAGTAATTACTTGATTACTTATTACGTATTTGTAATAGATTTCTAGAGTGCGCAACAGCAAAAATCAAGATGAATAATGCTTTTATTAGAAACATTTTCTCAATGAAATAATGTGGATAACAAAAGCTAAGAAGAGACATTGCAGCCAATAGCCTCCTTTTCATGCAGATTATAGATTGTTTTGCCGAGTTATAAATAACATAATCTTTGCAGCCGAGGACACACATGATAACAACCATCCTTGTATCAACGCAAAAGCAGGAACTCTTCGAGTTCGGTGACTGGTCAAAAAGATTTTCACCACTACAGGTACTGACATGTCAACTACGACATCTCTTCTGATAAAGGCAATAAACTAAATATTTTAATAATTTACCGGCGGAATAAGCTTCTAAGGATCCTGGAAAAACACGCACAGTTTGTAAATCACTTGCCATCGGATTATGCTGTGGTTTTCCTAGCGCGTGACTACGACACAGACAAATGTTTTGTCTACTTCATAAAAAACTTTATTCGAGTGTAACTCCGTAAAACGTTTCTTAAAAGGTGCAAACCCTTATCAACAGACTCCTAAATGGCACAAAAGAAATCTCACAAGTGGTTTTGAAACGCAGTCATTATGTCGCGGTACGGAAATTGCGTTGGTTTTTTTTGGATTGCGGAAACACGACCCCAAGCCACAGTGTCTCCGTAACTTCCCGGATAAGAAAAAATGTCTAGGTGGATTAAAAGGGTTAAAGAGACAAAAGGAGAGCTTATCACATCGTGGTGGGCATGTAATGCAATGTTGAAAACCCACAAGTAGAGGACTAGAAGAATCCATTGTTACATATAGGTTACTTCAAGACCAAGAGGAGAGTTGCAACGCTGTCAACTTCGTATAATTAAACTAGTGCAAGTAAGGTACAAGGTGAAGTGTTTTGGAAGAGATTATTCAAACTCGGGTATAATCGCGTGTCGGGTATACTTCCATCGACCAGTATCAAGCAGAAGACATCCAATTAGGTAATTCATTCTTCGACTCCTTCAGGTAATAGGATAGATAAAAAACACGCGGACGATATTTGACCGTTTCAGGAAAAAAACTATGCCCAATCGGAACACCTAACTCGCAAAACGCTACCAGTCGTGAAAACCTCATCAGTGGGCGTGTTCGACGAGAAAGGCATCGGCGCCACTGAGCACATGCGTGACATTACAGAAATACTGGGCACATTGACTGAATGAGCCATTGTTGTTGTAATGGTTAACAAGGCGTTTTTAATGGTTTACAGCCATAATTTTGCGTGCAGACTTTGCACACAGGTCACGCGATAAATCGAGAGTAAACGTTATATTTCCGTGAAGGGTAGTTCCAAGGGTAGTGGGTGGTCCCCAAACTGTCCCTCTGGTTATCAAAACACGAAGGACGGTTTTTTTCTTCTTCCACGCGCGAAACGCTGTGGGTCTGATACATCAATAAAACGCACGTTAGGTTCTTAATTGTCGTCCAATACCATGACAATATAAATTCTTACTTACAAAAAGCTGCAAGTCGAGTGTCCAAAAACTAATTAGCTCCGTCATATTTGGGTCTGACCACAATCAAGTTCATAAGATTGCTCATCTTAGCAGGCCTCAAGCACTGTGTTCGTTTAAAAGATTGACTATGACGCTCACAGATGTGATGTTAAGGGAAACAGGCCGTGAAATTACTTAAAGCGGGTATTGGTATTAGTGTTCATTTGAAGTATACCTCCATCGGAGTAGGATAAGGGCATGTACTTCATTTATTTTCTTGACATCAAAAAAAGAAGTCCAGGTCCTTCTCAGTTCAGCGAACAAGAGTGTGAGTTTCTATTTAGACTGGATGTATACAAAACTCGTTTTGAAGTTCTTTGTGCTTCCATGTTTTGACAATTTACTTTCAAGATTCAATCTTAGATAATAAACCTCTTTTGTTAGTGAGCAATTAGCGTAGCTATTGTATCCTGCAGGTCAGTTTGTGTCGACTGCCACTACAATAGCTTCTTTGAAGAGCCTTTCGTTCAACCGTGAAGCTTAGACTGCTAAAAACTGCTAGAAGCTATAATTGTTCAGACGCAACTGACATCGTGCTTACCCTTGGGACAAGGAATTTATGGCGAACGCCGTCTAAACGGGGCTTACGTTCCAATCTGTTTTAAAGATTTTCGACCGAATCCTAGATAACATATCTTCACCGCACTCGAGGTCAAATGCACGCGTAAAGTTAGCAGTCTTCATACACATTGTTTGAATGTTCGTATTTCGAAGGTAAGTTGTAATATCACAAGGCTCCAATCGGTACGCAATTTCAATACTGATCTATATCGACAAACAACTAAACTTCTTACACTCAGTATGACCCGCGTTAACCATCGTCGTTCTCTGCCTGACAGCACTGCTTGCATAATCGGTGAAAATGTGAACAGAAATATTCTGCCTGCTCTGCGGACAAAAGCGCAGCAAAGGTACCGTATCCCTTAAGAATTATTAAACAAAGCTTTGCACGCAGCTATACATCACCATTGGAGCGTGATTTCATTTTGTCCTTGCGTAAACGGATTTGACACTAAACTTCATTAATGCAAGTCATCTGTAAACAACCTTGTAATTTCCAAATTCATACGAAGTTAATGGTTGCTAGATATGGCTTATTTGCGACCAGAACGATGGCTCCGAGCCAAATACTACAAACTGTCCAATTATCAAAATTTGCCCTGGGGCCGGGTTGTTGCAAGGGTAGTTTGTTTTGACTCTGTTGTCCTGACCGGTCAACACGTGGTTAATACCAGTGAAGATTAACACGTGCCTAACTTTGTTTTTCAGCTTTCACGGTCAGCAGTTTCATCTTCAACAAATTTCAATCAGGGGACAATAAACAAACGAATGTACTCGCCGCACAAGATACAATGTTTTCCAGCGTTGTTTGGAGTTTGCTGTTTCTGTCGAGCACGTCATGGGTCGTTTCGTCTCAAGATGAAGGCCAAGAAATGAACACATGTCCAACAGAATGTCAATGCACCACGATGAACAAAGTGTACATGTACTGTGGCTTCGCAGGAGAACTCAATCGTTTGGAAATATTTCCGTCCTTCATTCCCATTAAAGCGGAAATTCTGTCACTTCGCATGAACTTGCTTACGGAGATACCGGAGAGCGCCTTGAGGAATTTAACGTATTTGATGACCTTGAATCTTAGGTCCAACAAATTGCGTGATTTGCCAGCGACAGTGTTTCGTGACCTGGTGAGCCTCAAATCTTTCAACGCGGGTTTCAACAAGCTGTCATCGCTACCAGGGCGCCTATTTCAGGGGTTAAATGCCCTCCAGGAGCTTTATCTTGACAATAACGCGATTGAGCGAATCCCAGAGGAATTGTTTCAAGATCTGCCGTCCTTGAAGCGATTACATCTCCACCACAACAAACTCAAGACATTTTCCGGAAATGCTTTTCGAGGAACGTTTTCATTGCAAGTTCTATCACTCGCAAACAACCGCTTGACAGCTATTCAAGAAGAAACATTTTCTAATTTGACCTCGCTCAGAAGACTAACACTCACGGACAACAGAATCGTGACCATATCGACGAACTTGCTTAGAGAGCTTGGTGCTCTAGCGATCCTCCGACTTGACAGAAATAACATATCATCAATTACAGAACGGGCTTTCGCTGGATTAAAAACAGGAATAGACGCTTATCTTAGAGGCAATCCGTTTTACTGTGACTGCAAATTGCGGTGGTTAAAAGGCTGGCTTAAGTCCAACACAAAATATATTCATTCCATCGCTTCTCCTACAACATGTTTTCAACCAGATCATCTGAAAGGGAAACCCATTCGTAACGTAGCTGATAAGCAGTTTACCTGCGTAGACGGTCAATGGACCGAGTGGAGCCCATGGAATGCTTGCAGCAGGACTTGTGGACGCGGCACACATGTCTCGACGAGGAGCTGTACAAATCCCCCACCAGGGAGAGGTGGGGAGAAATGCAATGGAGACCACATGAAGACAAAGAGCTGCAATGGCCCTGACTGTGGAGCAAGCTGGACGGCTTGGTCAGAGTGGAGTGAATGCAGCAAGACTTGCTCTTCAGGAATTGAAGTAAGGACTCGGTCATGCCAACATTCTCTCACTGGGTTGAGCGGTGATAGCTGTATAGGGTCTCCCCAAGGAAGACGTATTTGTACCAGAGATCCATGCAGTATTGATGGCGCATGGAGTTCATGGTCTAAATGGTCATCTTGCAGTGCAACATGTTCTTGGGGGACAAGATTAAGAACAAGAATTTGTGACAATCCACGACCTAGATATGGTGGAAAACCTTGTTTTGGAAGAGGCATTGCACCAGAAATATGTTATTTAGGTTCCTGTCCAGTTCATGGTGGATGGTCTATCTGGTCTTCCTGGTCAAGCTGTAGTGCATCATGTTCATCTGGTACAACAACAAGATATAGAAACTGTAGTAAACCTGTTCCTCGGTATGGTGGGGATTGGTGTAATGGGGATTCAATCCAGCAGGAACATTGCCAGTCAGGGCCATGTCCTATCCATGGCGGATGGGCATCTTGGTCAAATTGGTCCATGTGCACTGTGACATGCTCTAGAGGATCCCAACTAAGACTCAGAATTTGCAATAATCCAATACCTCAACATGGAGGTCAAAACTGTCCAGGACGTTTTTCTGATCTTAGACATTGCGACCTTGGTCCATGCCCTATTCATGGAAACTGGACAGCCTGGTCTCAATGGAGCGAATGTAGCAAGACATGTGCAAATGGAACAAGATCTCGCATCAGAACGTGCGGCAACCCTGTTCCACAGTTCGGTGGCAAAAATTGTTCTGGAGAATTAACTGAAATTAAATCATGTATCAAAGCTCCTTGTCCCATTCCTGGCAAATGGGCCACCTGGTCACAATGGTCAGAATGTAGCAAAAGCTGCTCTAGTGGTAGAAAGTTTCGAAGACGAATTTGCAATAATCCTTCCCCAAGCAATGGGGGTCCACCTTGCACTGGAAGGGCCACTGAAACTGAGATGTGCCAGTTAATACCGTGCCCTATTAATGGAGGGTGGAGTGAGTGGTCTAAATGGACAGATTGCAGCAAGACTTGTTCTGCAGGAATGCAATCTCGATACCGGAATTGTAACAATCCACCTTCACAACATGGAGGAAAACAATGTTATGGAAATTCTAACCAGAGTAAGCATTGCAGCCAGCAACCTTGTTTTATACATGGAGAATGGACAGAGTGGTCAAACTGGACAGACTGCAGTAAAAAATGTGATGTTGGACAGCAGACAAGGACACGACTGTGCCTCAATTCAAATCTTAAATCTGTTGAACAAGCAAGCGGCATTCTTTCCTGTACTGGAAATGAGACTGACATGCGGGTCTGCTTCCAAGGACCTTGTTCTAATAAAGGCAAATTGACTGGATGGTCAAGTTGGTCTCAATGTTCTGTCAGTTGTGGACTTGGAAAGCAAGAACGATTCAAGAACTGCAGCAGAAATGGAGACTTAGGTACAGAATTTTGCCTGGGGCCACTGATGCAGGTAAAAAGTTGTTATCAAAACTGTACAGTGAATGGTGGATGGAGTGAATGGTCTAATTGGACAGCATGCTCTTCTTCCTGTGGTAGTGGAGTCCAGGCAAAATTTAGGCTTTGCACCAACCCCAAACCTCAAGCCGGTGGTGACAGCTGCTCTGGCAAAAATGTCATGTTTAAAAGTTGTGTCATTGCTAAGTGCAGAGATGAAAGCCATCAAAAGGACTCTTTCTGGGCTCCATGGACAAGCTGGTCTCATTGTTCTACAACTTGTTCTAGAGGATACCAGACCCGTTCACGGTACTGCAGAAGACGCCTTAGCCCCTTTCATCTTGGAAACTGTACAGGCATCAAGGGACCAATTCAAGTAGAGAGTAACATCTGTGAGGTGCAACCTTGTGCAGAATGGAGTAGTTGGTCAACATGGGGAGCTTGCAGCCAGACATGTGGTGGTGGCATACAGAGGAGAGTAAGAGAATGCAAATTCTCAATAATTGATATGGATTGTCAAGGAGAAAATTCACAAGCTGCCAGTTGCAACACAGAACCTTGTCCTACAATTCTCCAAACAAGTTATCCACCTCTAATTACTCTAAGACCACCAAATCCATGTCCTGATCCTGAAAAACCAGAAAATGGTTATTACAACAAAATTGAACAGTATAGTTCTTTCTATGTTACCCATTATTGCAGAAGACATTATTATCTCCATGGACCTAGATTGCGGCACTGTGAAACTGATGGTACATGGTCTGATGATGTGCCTTACTGCTTCCCTGTATGTGGAGAGTCTAGTTCAAGCTTTGACAATGTACAACATCAGCGGTTAAGAATATTTGGTGGTGGTACATCTCTTCCTGGTCTGTGGCCATGGCAAGTGGCATTGACAGTTAATGAACTTTTTCACTGTGGTGGGACTCTAATTGCAGAAAATTGGGTGGTGACAGCTGCTCATTGTGTTTATAATAGACACACAAGGAAGCTTTTCTCACACATTAGGGTCCATCTTGGAGTTCATGACATTAAATCTGGACTAAGAGAACCTTATGTCCAAAGTATTGACAGTAACGAAATAGTGCCTCACCCAAACTTTAACTGGAACACTTTTGACTCAGACTTAGCACTGATAAAACTTAAATGGAAGGCCAACATAACTGACCATGTACGCCCAGTGTGTTTGCCAAGCAAACAGCAGAGACGTAAAGTAACTACTGGTGCTATGGGAGTTATGTTAGGGTGGGGACTCACAGAGGGAGAAAAGCCAAAAACAGAATTACAGCAAGTTTATATGCCAGTTGTGGGACACTCAAACTGCCAAAAGGCCTACAAGAGAGAGACTTGGCCTGTAACATCAAACATGCTCTGTGCAGGATATGCTAGTAACATTAAAGACTCCTGTAAGCGGGATAGTGGGGGAGGGTTTCTATTCCCTGATTTAAAGCGCAAAAGGAAAAAGTGGTTTCTTGGCGGGATTATAAGTTGGGGCAACCCTCAATGTGGGACACCTGGTAAATACAGTGTGTTTACTCATATAAATAGTAAATTTTCAAGGTGGATAAAAAATCATGTACATTACAGCTAAAACGACTTTTATTTTATGAAATCAAATGGATGTGTTACCATCATCTGCGAACATAAAAAGCATGTTTGAAGCTTTTGAATAGACTTTGACATCTTAATTATGCCACAACCCATCAGGTTTTACATAAAACCACACATGCGGATGAATGACCACTTACAGGTTTCCATCTTTATGTTAATCGTCTGACATCAAGCTGCATTCCCTTGTGACAAACTGATACAATAGGCCTTTGTTATGAACAATACAAAATGCTAATTATTCCCCTGAACCTCGACTCTGTTCTTTTGTTTCTGCACAATTCGAAACTAGCCTATTATAATACTTGCTAGTGTTCACACTATCCTGAGAGATTTCCAAACTACCAAAAGCCTTAAAAGACACAACATTGAACCATAGACTCTTTCCATAAATGGCACCTACGTTTGAATAAAAATACTCAGTACATTCTAGGATTTTTCACATGAATGTGACCCTTAGGAAGTACAACTAAGTACTGTTATTTTCAAATATAGCTGTCATTAGGTCTTTGAATATTTTATTTTTAATTTATATATAGGCTTTCAAATTATTTATATTTGAGACAATTTTATACTGCAAACAGACTACAGTAAAGGAGATAAATTTTTGAAAACCTTAAAATGAAATCAAAATCTTTAATTTGTATAGGAAATCACACAACCTCGAGTACAATTCGTGATTAATAGGTACGAGTGATTTTGAAAGTTCTCAAAATTGCACGAGCCTTTAGGTGAGTGCAATTTGAGAATTTTCAAAATCACGAGTACCTATTAATCACGAAATTGTACAAGAAGGTCGTGTGATTTTTTATTTATAGTACATTCAACAAAATTACGCATCGTTTCCATGGAAACTTAATAGGTACTCCTACGGAGTACAATTTGAGATTAATTGTACTGCTCTCGACCAATCAAAATTGAGTAATTTTGTCGAGTGTACTATAAATGCAATAATTAATATGTAGAGAGTGAATCACTTTTAGACACAACCTAACATTGCAGTTCCCAAATGACAGGTACCAACAATCTTCCTTTTTGCACTTACTAATTCCGCTCAAGTTACTGAAATTTATGTAAACTTATGATATTTGTCAAATTAATAGCAATCCGCAACGATTTTCATTGGAAACATTATAGAGTGGCTCAAACTTGCCAATTATATAAAATAATATTGTCTTACATACTGTATGTATAATGACACATAACTCAAGTAAGTTGTTTATACAACCTGCATTCAAGTACTTTCAAGTATGAAATTAATACTAAAGGCTTTCATTCAGCTACCAGGAAATTATAAGACAGCATGAAGAGTAAATTACTGTCATTTATTTTAATTTAAATGTACATTTTGTATATATTTCTATTTTTAATAGGCTTTAAATATTGTACCAAATATAAAGATGTTTAATGCGACATATGATAGCTAATATCATTATTGTTCTGTATAATATAATTCACTATAATCCATCAAATCTTTTCGTTTGCGCGCGATTCGTCTAAACACGCCACGTGACCGAATATCCCCCAGCTAAAACTGGGGGATATCCGAGATTATAACCCACCCATTAATTTTTGATTGATTTTATTGGCTATTTTACGTCACGCGGTATAAATCTCCGGACAGTTATCACGCAAAACCCCCGCCCGAGTCAATATTTGTCCTCCGATTATTCCCGTCGAAGAGAAACATAGTCAGCACAAGAATTTCAACTTTTTTTTCTCTTATTTAATATGGAAGGAAACCAAACTAGTGTTACTGAGTCTAGAGATGGTGACATTAAAAAGCTGATGGCAAGTGCTGTTCCGGAAAGTACAAAAAAGTCACCAAAATACCCTGTCAACGTCTTTGAAGGTGGAGAAAGTCACGAGTAGACTTTTAACGTAAATTTAAACCGATTCATTTTACAAAATAAAGATTTAATACAATGTGATAACTAACTATAAAATAAACCAACCGTTCATATCCGACTTTAACATGGAGGAAGGAGAGAAAAATTCCAGTCACATTTGAAATCATGGAGCCGGCAGAATTGTCAACCATGTTGAAACCTTTTTTACGCAGAAGCCAGAAAATTCAGTGGAAGGTTAACCATACAGTCGCAACACTGTGAAAGCCAATTCGTTCCGGGCTGGACCGATTTTTTTCCAGTTCCCTTCAAAGAAAGCTGTTTTCCATGCGTCCAAGCGTCCAATTTCCAGCCAAGACCCTTTAGTCCTCTATGCAGCAAATCAGCTTGGTTTGAATACTCCAGAAAGTCTTGCAAATTCGGCATGGTTGAACACCATTCTCTACTTTGGAAAGAGAGGCCGTGAAAACCAACGCGAGATGAAACCCGGTGACCTTTAGTTCAAAACAACAACAACTGGCTGAAGTACTTCATCTCAAGCGAGAGAGTGAAGAAAAATCAGTCCACCTTCAAGTGCTACAGATTTTACACATTCTGTGTTTCACAGATGTAAATTCTGAGACTGAAATACATTTCTTTCTAGTCAAGTTTATGAACAGTACGTCGGAATATATGAACCAAAAGCAGCAAGTTTTCGAGTTTTTGATCCAAGGGGCGTTACGAGAATTAATTTCACATGACAGCTTGTCAAATTTGGGTCCATCACAGTGGAAATAAAGTTAATTAAACCAATCAAATCTACTTTGCTCCCTCACGTCAATCACACGCATTCACCATCAGATCACCAATGGCTTTTTTACCATGTTTACGAGCGGTTTATTGCGAACTGAAAATTTATGGGAGGGTTATAAAATAAATAAACCCCTTTCTGGCTTGTTGGTATGTCGGCTGATATTGTCCTTGGCTGAGAGACTGTCCTCAAAATTTCAAAGTTGCCCTTGAAGCTTTGCTTCTCGGCCAAATGTTCATTTTTTGGACAATCTCTCAGCCGCGGACATTATCAGCCGACATACCAGCCGCCTGAAGGGGTTTATTTACTAAATATACCCCAATTTTCAAAACTGCACGCGTAAAAGATTTGAAGATTTGAAACACAATAGTCTCCATTTCGGGCGAAAATATGCTCAGATATTTGTCCTTGGACATTATCTGTTCCTCGAAGCTCACAGTTTTCCTTGAGCTACGTTCTTGGAAAACTGTTCGCTTCTCGGAACAGGTTATGTTCGCGGACAAATATCCTAGCATATTTTTGCGCCAAATGGAGACCATTGTTTATATAATGCCGTCAGAGATGTATTCATGGGCTTATTAACTCAATCTTCTTATCAATATATTGGTACATTTTGTAAGAAGCTGTATTCTTTGGTGGCCTGACTTCATCTGGTACTGAAGGGTTTGCTTATTAAAGGGGCATTGTCAAGAGGATTTTGCTGTTTTAGGTCAATTCTGTGCTAAAATCATTACTTTAAGGCTTTAATCATAAACAAAAAGCTTCTGTAGAGCTACAACAAAGATATGAAATGAATTTTATCAGAGAGGGCTAACCATAACAAATTTCTTGAGGATTTTTGGAACTTGTGGCATCGAAACTTGAAAAAATTGGCCACTTTTTTCAAATTTCAATCCATTTCCATTCGTGCCATCCGTAGCGACAGGCGACAGGAAACAGTTTCAGTACCTTCAAATAGTCTTCGATAACAAAACCAGATCATTAGTTTTGGGATTCAATTGCTGTGAAGGCACCTTCTAGATTTTTATAAAGTTGCCAAATAGCGTTACAATGCCCCTTTAAAGTGAGAGATTGGTTTGATTAAAGGCAGTCCAGATTCTTAGAACATCTTGGATATTCTTGGAAAATATCCATGTGACATACAGGACCTTGTGTTTTACAAAGTTCTATGGCCGAGAACTTATACCCTCTTTCAGTGTTATGTACATAGGTGCCATATTGAGCGACAGTTAGATTGAGCGACAGTTAGAATTTAACAATATTGCTTGTTGGATGTAGGCTTGCATTTGCATTTTTATTTGTAAATAGGTACTGAAAAACCATTTTGGGAGTATTTTATTAAAGTTTATTATTATTATTTATATTTCGGCAATAGTGAACAATAGCTCCCATATTCGGCTGTCGGTAACCTGTCGGCCAACTGTCGGCCAACAGGTTACCGAACATTACGGACAGTCGGCCGACACTGTTAAGTAGAGCACAAATCGACTGAAAAAAAGAGTAAAAATAAATAGAGTCAAAAACTTTTTCCGGTTGAAAAAAGTAAATAGAAATCTGTCAATAGGCCTTTTGCAACAGTTGGTCACGTGACGTGCTTTTCAAGAACACACTGATTAATCATTGGTAATGCATAATGTTATCAGAAATGGAAAGAACAGTTCCAAATAAGCTTACATGCAAATTTTCAGGTTTATATCTTTTAAGGGGGAATTTTTATGGACTTAAAAATTAGAAGGATTTGTATGAGAAGAAGTCGCTTTGCCCTCTCCAGTCACGCTCCAGTGGTTTTGCCATACAAATCCTTGTAATTTTGCAAGTTTTCAAGCTGCCATAAAATCTTTGGCCTTTCGGTGTAAGGGCCTAGAAATTTCCATTTTTCCTAATATTTACCCCTCTTTTCTATCTCCAATGGTTATATGCCAGCAGCTTCTTTTGGTAGTGATTAATAACAGAAAAGGTTTCTGGTGGGCCAAAGCTTCCTCGCTTCCATACAAAACCTTCTAATTTTTGCAATATTCAAATCGTCATTAAATCTCAACCTTATACGGCATTAGGTCTGAAAATTGGTGTCCATGGTTATTTAAAACATGCTCTTTCCAGCTCTGAAATTCATTTTGCTGTATACTAAAAGTTTAGAAATTATCGGTCACATGACCAACTGTTGCAAAAGGGCCTATTGTACCGAGATCCAGTAACATTCCACACCTATCTCCTTGATCCTCCTTGAACTGTAAAATAGCCATTTTTACTCCATCTCCTGAATGCACAAACCAAAATGTAGTGGGTAAATTTAGTAACCATTTCTCATATCTTGGTTTTTAACACAAAAATAGGCTTCGGATTTGAACCTGTGGGGCAACAAATATGCAAAGCTACAAAGTAATTTTCAATCGCCCTATAATGCATTGCAAAAACTATAGTTAAACAGTACTTCATGTATGTCTGGACTAGAAAAACTTTTCAAAATGGCGGATAAATGAATGCCTAGTGTCTAGATACCCGGCAGCCGGGAAGTGTTTTCAAAATACTCCATACCCGGCAGTCTGAAATTATTCAAGAATTTCCACGGAAAGACTCATCCAATCCTTCTTTAAACTGTAGATCTTTGTTTAGAAATGTCAAGCGATTTCAATTATAATTTTGGCTTTGTAGTTGAGGAAATTTTCGAGCTTGGGCATACTATAAAATCTCGATGTTTCGACACTTAGAAAAATTTCGTACTCTGACCCCAGTGTCAACTCTCAGAGAATAATTTCTACAGAAATTGAAGTGTGAACCCTTTGAGAGTATTCGATATTTGTTTAGAAATGCGAAGCGATTCTAAATAGTGTTTTGCTTTTGTTGTGGACGATTTCTCTTGGCTTCGGCATACTATAAGAACCTCGACTCACGGGCACGGTTCTTCAAAAACCTAGATACCCGGCAGTCAAAAATTCATGAATAATCAATAAATTCAATATCCAGTAAAATGATCAGTGAAAACTCCCGAGAGTACTTCAGCATTTCGAGCTTTGGTGGAAAGCACGAAGTGAGTTTTATAATGTTTTGGTTTTGCACAAATTGTACAAACTTTGTGTGACTCACGGGCACAATTTTTCAAATACTACATACCCGGCAGTCGGAAATTCCTCTCGTTGATCCACCAAAATTTCCATTTTCTCTGCTGTAAAACTCGCTTCGTGCTTTCCACCAAAGCTCGAAATGCTGAAGTACTCTCGGGATGTTTCACTGATCATTTTACTGGATATTGAATTTATTGATTATTCATGAATTTTTGACTGCCGGGTATCTAGGTTTTTGAAGAACCGTGCCCGTGAGTCGAGGTTCTTATAGTATGCCGAAGCCAAGAGAAATCGTCCACAACAAAAGCAAAACACTATTTAGAATCGCTTCGCATTTCTAAACAAATATCGAATACTCTCAAAGGGTTCACACTTCAATTTCTGTAGAAATTATTCTCTGAGAGTTGACACTGGGGTCAGAGTACGAAATTTTTCTAAGTGTCGAAACATCGAGATTTTATAGTATGCCCAAGCTCGAAAATTTCCTCAACTACAAAGCCAAAATTATAATTGAAATCGCTTGACATTTCTAAACAAAGATCTACAGTTTGTAAAGAAGGATTGGATGAGTCTTTCCGTGGAAATTCTTGAATAATTTCAGACTGCCCGGGTATGGAGTATTTTGAAAACACTTCCCGGCTGCCGGGTATCTAGACACTAGCTAAATGAATAGGAACCAATTTGGGCAAGTATCGCTAGTCAACGCTAAAACAGTGGACAAAAGCCATACTAGTATCGAAAGTGCTGAGCAAGGTATCGTTATGAAATGACTTAAACTCTTTTTATGTAGTTTAGAAGCAAAGAGAAGCAAATGTTTACGATCATTTTTGTTTGCCCCACCGACAGGTTACAGACACATTACATACGGAAGCCCAGGGGGGTCATTGACCTGTTTTGTTTTCTTTTATACTTTTTGAATTTTGTTTTTCACTTTTTCGTTTTGTTTTTCTTTTAGACTTTTAGAATTTTGTTTTCACTTTTTCGATTTCGTTTTTCTTTTATACTTTTTGAATTTTATTTTCATTTTTTGTGTTTTGTTTTTCTTTTATACTTTTGAATTTTATTTTTCACTTTTTTGTTTTTGTTTTTCTTTTATACTTTTTGAATTTTATTTTTTACTTTTTTGTTTTGTTTTACTTTTCAGTTTCGTTTGATTTAATTTTTTCATTATTTAATTTTTGTTTTCACGGTTTTAAATTTTGTTTACAGTTTCCTTTATGTTTTCCTTTTAAGGACTAAGCTGTCGTTTTCGCTTTTTATTTCTCTGTTTTTAGTTTTCATTAAAAAAAAAAAACAAACAAACAAAGCGAAAAACAAAACAAAAACAAAAACCAAAACTAAAACTTCGAAAACGAAAACGAAAACCAATTGGGTAGACCATCATGCTTTGCTGCAGGAGCAATATGGCGGATGGAACTGTTAAACCGGCGCAGATCAGAGCGGGTTTGTTGGCGATGTTAGACCGGGTCAACCCTCTCCATTCATTTCCACGCTTTAATCTCAAGCGTAAATTACATCTTTTTATTTACATCCTTTTTGTTCTTCTCTGTAAGCAATGAAAGTTTTGTTAATCGATTGGATTAGAAAGTCCACTTGAACCCGAATGCTACAATTGTTGCATACGTTAGACGGATTTTGGCTTAGATTGGAGGTACTGTTGATGCTGTGCTTTTAAATAAAATCATTATTATAAGCTATAACTGGTGACACTGGAACGTAATCACAAGATAGACAGTGTAAGAAAAATACAGTAGAAATAGGCAATGGAAATAAATAGACAGTAGAGTATCCCTTAACTACGTATATGGATCCCTTGAAGTGGACAATTTGCGATACACGTTTGCTACCTAGCTTAGGAAAGAGCATTGCATTGTACACACTGCAAAGCCCCCAGCTGGAAGAAGAGTGCTTTATTCAACATGGTGCTCTTGAATGCTGAAACATAAGCTCGATCAGAGAGCTGCAAGAAACATAAGAATTTCTCTAGAAAAGCGTATAGCTTTCTCGAAGCAAGGCTATACGGCGTCTCCAAAGAGAAACATAGGAGGGCAGATATGATACCCGTGACAGGAATCTATCAACTGTACTTGCAAACAGTTCTAATCCTAGCCGGGCCACGCGTCACAATTTATAATGCAAGTAAGCAACTCATTCACAGTAAATGTCATATTTTGTCGCTCAAAAGCACTTTGAAATACTTGGAGACTCAGAAACATATCTTGCAACAGAAAGGAGCTAAACAATACACTAACACATGGCAAATTATAGAGGAGTCAAACTAATCGAAGCAAGAAGCAGATAACAGCGGAAGTCATGCAGACCTATGACCTCTAAATTTGCCGTAGCACGATCTAATGGCTCTAGTATTTCTCCTTATAACACAATACGAAATGCCCTTCATGAACAAGAGTAAAGCAACAAAAGGTCGAAAGACCAAAAAAAAAACGGCACACGTACAAATGCCACGAACCGTAGGAGTCGTGTTTGGCCTGTCTATTTTATTTACTATCGTAGTTAAGGGATACTCTACTGTCTATTTATTTCTATTGCCTATTTCTTCTGTCTTTTTCTTCCACTGTCTATCTTGTGATTACGTTCCAGTGTCACGAAATATAGCTTAATGATTTTGTTTAAAAGCACAGCATCAACAGTACCTCCAATCTAAACCAAAATCCCGTCTAACGTATGCAACAATCGTGTAGCATTCGACTTCAAGTGGACTCTCTAATTCAATCGATTAATAAAACTTTTATGGCTTAAATAGAAGAACAAAAAGGATGTAAATAAAAAGATGTAATTTACGCTTGAGATTAAAGCATGGAAATGAATGGAGAGGGTTGACCCGGTCTAACATCGCCAACAAACCCGCTCTGATCTGGGCCGGTTCAACAGTTCCATCCGCCATATTGCTCCTGCAGCAAAGCATGATGGTCTACCCAATTGGTTTTCGTTTTCGTTTTCGAAGTTTTAGTTTTGGTTTTTGTTTTTGTTTTGTTTTTCGCTTTTGTTGTTTGTTTTTTTTTAATGAAAACTAAAAACAGAGAAATAAAAAGCGAAAACGACAGCTCAGTCCTTAAAAGGGAAAACATAAAGGAAACTGTAGACAAAATTTAAAACCGTGAAAACAAAAATTAAATAATGAAAAAATTAAATCAAAACGAAAACTGAAAAAGTAAAAACAAAAAGGTGAAAAACAAAATTCAAAAAGTATAAAAGAAAAACAAAAACAAAAAAGTGAAAAATAAAATTCAAAAAGTATAAAAGAAAACCAAAAACGAAAAAAGTGAAAAAACGAAATTAAAAAAGTATAAAAGAAAAACGAAAACAAAAAACAAAAACAAAAAAGTGAAAAACGAAATTCAAAAAGTATAAAAGAAAAACAAAAACGAAAAACAAAAACAAAAAAGTGAAAAACAAAATTCAAAATGTATAAAAGAAAAACAAAACAGGTCAATGACCCCCCTGGGCTTTCGTACATTACCGACAGGTTGCCAACAGGTCACCGACTGTCGGCCGACAGTCGGCCAACACTTTGGCCTCAAACATAACGCAAACTGTTGGCCGTCCGTCGGCCGACTGTCGGCCGACTGTTGGCCGACTGTCGGCCAACTGTTGGCCAACAGTCGGCCGACAGTTGGCCAACAGTCGGCCGACTGTCGGCCAACAGTTGGCCGACAGTATATTTTGGGAACTATTCTTCACTATTACCCATATTTCAACCGTCTTTCAACATGCTATTTCAAAATATGGCTTAAAGACTGTTAACTCTGAAACTGGCAATT
>JAHPZR010009625.1:147500-157500 GCA_019787425.1 Platygyra sinensis | reverse complement strand
AATCCGCTTGAATGCACATGTATTTTTACAATTGCAAATTTTAATATCCCTGCTGCCCTTTCAAAATCTATGGGCCTATTTAAAATTCCAAAAGGTGGATGAAGGCGTCCACAGGGAGACGAAATTCCCTTGGATTTTCAATGTCAAAAAGCCGTCTCTCTTCAAAATTCCTAGGTTGACCGATAATTTGACGTCAAAGGAGCTCGTCGAGTTCCTCTTCACTAGAAGACGAGATGTTTTGACGCTCCAATATCTGTTTTACAAGTCGTTGTCAATATTTACAAGTATCATGCGACTTGTATTTTGCGCTTGTGGTTTATAAGTTGGACTCTTGTAAAAACTACAAGTCGGACTCTTGTAAAAGTTTTATTAAATTTGATACTCACCATTTTTTACACGTGTAGCGCTACACCTGTAATTACAAGTCAGACCCTTGTAACCTGGACTTGTAACGATGTTTATTAAACTCGTTTTCGCCTGCGGTTGTAAAAACAATGGTCCGACATGTAGATTACAAGTGTAATTTCTTTATTAAATTGACCCCTGGGTAGGTCTTTAGACTGATGGACATACTGAACAGATCTAAACAGTAGCAACATTCGGAGGTGGAATATAAATTCATTTTTACTAGGCGTCATCTTTGGTGTCTCTGTGGTTGTTGTTTAAGCTTCCTAATGGAATGCACAGAGCTCTAAGCATTGGGCCAGATCCTTCAAGGGAAGTTAACATGATTGTCTTTATTTTAAGTCTAAAAGTTTTAATTTATTTATTCCTGTCTTCTACTAGGCCCTGGTTTCCTTGCAGTTGCAGGTAAACAATCATTGTCGGCAGCAAAGAATCTTGAAAGAAAAGTGGAAGAGGTGTGAAATTGAACAAGAAAGGAGAAAACAGGAACAAGCAAGAGTAATTCTAGAAAGACCAAATCATGAAATGGTCAAAAGTGACATAGGTGTACCAGCAAAAGTGGAAATGAAAAACAGTACAGATTTGGTTGATGGTAAAAAAGTATCAGAATCTTTGCAATCTAGTAGCTTAGTGATATCAGCAGAGAACTTCTCAGTGTCATCAACAAGCTCTTCCTCTGACTGTGCTGGTTCTAAAGATGAGAAATCAGCTCTAAAAGATCTTGAAGGACAAGTCAGTGACTTACAAATGCAAGTTCTCTCTCTTAGTCAGGATTTAGAAGACTGCAACAGGGAGAACTCAAGGTTGAAGAAGGCTCTAGAAAATGTTCGTGAGTTTGTGAAGCTTCAATTTGGTTATGACATTATAGATGAAATGCTGGATTTTAATCTTGTTAAGAGTCAGTGTGCAACTCAGTCAGAGCTGTTTCCTAGCAATGCTCACCTAATTCAAGAGAGTAAAGACAGGGATGTTTACAATGAAGATCTAAAACAAGAAGATCAAGCAGTTACATGTAAAGACATTGGTACTGAGACCACTGAAAGTGAGTTTGATAAGGACATACCTCTTCCTGCGTTAGAAACACCTCCATTTACTTATGAAGATGACCACAATGAAGAAGCAACCAGTTGACAGGCTCTGCCTAGTGATTTTGTGTGTAAGAGTTCAGCACTATTTTTGTAGTTTTTGCCAGGTAGATCGTAGCTTGTCAGTAAAACTGCTGTAGTTTCTTCACTCACCATGCAACTGTCTTCGCAGTAGAAATCTCACAGCAACTTAAGATATGGTTCACAGGCTGAGTGAAGGTGGAAACATTGAAATACATGGCAAATGAGTACATAATGTAAAATAAATGGAAGTTACTGGTCAGTGTGTGGTAATGGGTTGGACATTCTTTGGGTAGACTGTCAAAGAAGGTGGAAATGATCAAGTTTGTCATTTGGGACTTATAAGGAAGTGGAAGATTACAAAGGCCAAAACTATTAAAGGAAAGGTTGAAGTTGAATAGAATTTCCAGAGGGGTGGTGGGTTCATACTAGGCTACAGGCCAGTCGCGAGTTGAGTATGTGTGTTCAAAAATCCTCTTGAATCATGAGAAATGATGCAAGTCAGAAACACCCGTTCAAGGACCGTCATTTTATGTGGCTGCAGTCATGTGCCATCCCACTTGACTAACCTTTAGAACAGTGTGGAGCTACAGTTGTACTATAAGTCTAAACCCTCTGGATATTTTCTGGTCAGGAGCAGCACATTCATACTCTATGGCTGTTCCATGGACAGCAGTAAGCATGATACCAGTGTACTGCTCTACCAACTGAGTTATTACATGTAAACCATCTGGGAACTGATCACTTTTTGAGTTTGTAATATTTCCATAGTATTACAAACTCGCAAAGCGACCAGCTCCCAGTTTGCTTGATAGCTCAGCCAGTAGAGCACTGCACCAGTGTCACATAGGTCATGGGTTCAAATCCTGTTCGGGCCTGAATTTTTTCCAGGGTTTAATTTTAGAATTACTTAAGTTGTGTGCATAACTGCGATAATCAATTATGTCTAATAATGAATACCTGGATGATGGTCTCTTTTTTTACTCTCTCAACTTTTATTTCAGAAAATAAGATCCAATGTAAGGATTTGTACAGAGTCTGCATATGCAAAGTTCAGTTGTTTTATCAACCAGTAGCCATTTCTTACAAGACTTTGGCTTGACACATGAAAGGGTAGTTTGGACAAAGAACATTGAAGTAAAGAAATGGGTTTACAGCGCTGATTATATTACCATGAACACCTAAAATATGTCTGGAATGTTTATTGTGTTGTAACCAATCACATGTGAGATCTTCACACCACAGAAACCACAAGCAACGATTGGTTTCTTATGGTCCACGGAACAAATTATTTTCGTTTTGTTTTAATGTTCAGTCTTTTTACAAGTAAACAATTACTTTTCCTGCCCATTTGTTTACAGTATGTGCTATGATAGCGAAGAATACAGGTTTAAGCGATTTTGAAGTAAATTACAAAGCCGACGTGCCGGGCGGATGCATGCGACGGTTTGGCGCGCGAATTTTCAAACTTTTTGTAATGACCGAAATCGGAATAATTAGTTACACCTGATCGCAAATTTGTTCGGCAGTCTTTCTAGTTTGTGATCTTGGCACAGTAATTCGAGGGTTCAATTGTTAGCCCACACAAATCCAATCCCCGTGTTCTACAAAAAAATATTAGCAAGTTTTATGCTAATCACGATTGTTGATTTTTTTATTATCTTCATGTGATGTCGGTTACATGGAAAGCTGGTCACCATCGCGTCGCGTTGGCTTCTCAATTTTTTCTTTCTAAACTGGAACGATGACCTGGATGGGGTCCTCAGCACTGATCTTGGGGAACAGCGATGTTTTAAATTCCTAATAAGACAGTTTGTATCCCTAAACACAACAAAAATAATTTGTTCCGTGGCCGATATATAGAAAACGGTTCGTTACCTGTGGTTTCTGTGGTGTGAAGATCTCGCATGTGATTGGTTACAACACAATATTAACATTCCAGACATATTTTAGGTGTTCACGGTAATATAATCAGCGCTGTAATTTGTTTCATACCTTACTGTAACTGTAAATCACCAACAGTGACAATTTGCTCTCACACACCACCAAGATATCTGAATTAATTGGAGGCTAGATATAGCATGAGATTATATACTACTTATTAACTGAGGGTGAGGTCATTACAGGGAAATCTCAGACCGAGGCCTTGATGTATTGACCGAGCGATAGCAAGCATTTCTTATTACCACAAAAGGCAGGATTTTCAAAAATCTGCACAATTTATACCAGTTGATGGCATCTTGCATTACTTTAGTCTACAAAATGAATAAATGGTGTAAAGATGTATTGTTTCTATACAATTCTTCGAGTGAATGCTTTAACATCTTGTTTTGACATGTTTTGGATTCAGACATTACTATTAATAGGTATATGCGCACAAGTTATATTGAGCTACATGTTGGTACCATACAAACATAACCTTAGGAGGGTTTTGATAATCCATTTAAATTTTTAATCATTATTAAAACTATCAGATATGATTCATGTTCTACAGATTCCAGAATCTCCAATCATTTGTATAAAAGGTATAACAGGTACCTTTCAAAGAAGTAGCACAAATTGATTTCACAACTTGATATCAAGCTTGAGATTTTCGTTTTTTGCAACTTTTCGATGAACAACCATATGAAAAACTTGTTATGGATCACTTGCAACGAATCATTGACCAATGAAGATCAATCAGTTATTTTGAATGCAATTTATTTTTGATAATTTTCCTGCCAATAGCCCTTTTAACGGTTAACTCCGCTCATTTGCATTACAATGTAATCTAGCATGTATGCGAGGCAATTTCGGGCTATTTTGCAGTTTTAGCCTGAAATTGCCTCGCATCCACGTTGGATTACATTGTAATGCAAATGAGAAAAACTAACCGTGAAAAGGGCTATTGAACCTGCATTCCCTGACAGCCTAGGGTCTGTAACAATACAAACACAATATATGCACACAATGTATCTGTCCAAAATTGCAACATGAACAGAAATTCAGTGCCTGTATATATTAAACAGTTTTACAAAATAAATGTTAGTTCACAAAAAGACGTGTTTAAGTTATTAAAATATTACTGTCTTTATATTTGATGGATTGTCCACGCATGTGGCGTGTATGGTTGAAAGCAATCAACTTTACCTACACCATACTTATGATAGTGCACACTATCAGCTACTATATTATTTGCAGGCTATTGGCGTTACATGTAGCCTTCTCCTACTCTTGCTCAGTTTTTCTTTAAATGCAAGCTTTGGCATGCTTAAACTGCCCTTTCATCAGTTGGAAGGCAATGTGTTTTACCTTCACATTCTCACAATGGACTTGACAAAAGGTCTTCTCTGTATTCATACTTGGGACTGTAAGCCAGTGACTTCCTGAAGTAAAGAGGCACCACTTGTCCTCTATCTTTCTCATGTTCAAAACGGGGTACCTCAGTCTTTTTTCGCAAATCTAGATCATCCACATTGAATGTAAATACAACATCATCCTCTCCCCTGCCACTGAATTGTCTTTCAATCTTATGGTCTGGATTCCCTGTCTTTACAAAGCCATTCATCTGTTTGTCCCTAGGCACTTGCTGATCATGTTTAACTGACCGACTTGTGAGTGGCTCCTGGATGATATCTGGAAAATCAACATAGTCATTCTTGGTTCTTTTGGAGGCAGTCTTGGCCACATTTTGTGGCTGACCTCTACTTCCCTGATAGGCTGAAGCATCATGCCTAAGGATTGTTCTTTGATGTCTCACTGATTCAGGGGAATTTGTTACCATAGAGGGTTCTTGTAGTCTTGACACTTCCATCTGTGGTAGAGGTCTTTTAACATATCCATTTGGTTGCCGCAAATGATCATCTTTTCTCACAACAACCATGCCTTCTTGTTTAAGGGGAGGACGAGATCTTATAGCCCGCTGATGATACTCTTTTGGTCTAATAGTAGGGTAAACAAGGTTGAGATACAGCTTTTGATCAACTCGAAGTTGTCGACTCTCTGGCCTGACACCAACTCCATAGACCACTGGAGGGTTTATGAGTCCCATATAAACACTCTGTTTTGTTTTCATCTGCTTGCGATTGTTAGATAATCCATACAGATCACTCTCTACAGACTGTCTCATTTGTCTGTTCTTCCTACCAGCTAGGAGCTCTGGATTACTCAACAAAAACTCTCGGACGTCTCGCATGGTACGGGAAGGTCCCAGCCTTGAATCATAGACACTTGAAGCACTCTGTGAAACCAAAGCTCTGGAGCTTGGATCTCGAACACTGTATGAGGAATTTGAACCATTCCCAACCCTGGAACTACGTTCCACACTACCAGCATGGTAACGACGTGTATGACCAGGATAGCTGGACTCGAGGTTGCTGTTGTAACTATGTCTGTCTGCTTGGTTTCTACAGTCTCGCTGTTTTGTATATGGCGTATCTAAAGTAAAGGCTCTTGCATCTTGATGAGCTAATGGGCTTGAAGGTCGAAAGCTTGACACACTGGCTGTATCATCTTCAAGTTCATCAACAGCCTCAATGGCGAATGTTTGCTGGACTTCTGGTGGTGTGGCAAATCATCATTTGTACGGTACTTTCTTGAAGAATTTGCTATGCTTGCAGAAATGCCCATAATTTACTAGTCGTTTCCTGTTGTAGAAAAATGATAAAATTTAATGTCAAAATAACCTTGTAGCAGTAGTGTTGCTACTAATATGTCTTAAGTTTTCAAAGAATGGGAAATACTTGGCCAGGATTTTTTACTTCCATCCTCTTTCCACTTCTTATTTAAACCATAACATTAGGTAAAAGGATGCAAACAATTCATTCACAAAACAAATTCTGAACAAAAGCAAAATGCCTTACTTAGTTTAGAAAACCGATAATCTTATGTTTACTAAGAAACAACCTTTGTAGCCACTCACACAAGTCATGAATAACACAATAAAGACATTATATGAGGAAAATGGGGTACATGTATTAAAAAAAATTTGAGAAATTAGTAGCCATTTTCAATTTAAATTAATTTTATGGCATCCAACAATAAACAATAATTTTACTTGGAATGCAGTGCTTACATGTACACTAAAAAAAACCAAGGGAGTAAAGAGCTGCAAAACTTTGCAGCAATGACCACAAAATTATCCCGCATGATGCTATCAACATCTTGAGTCAATTTAAAATTTTGATTTCAGATTTCTGTGGGTAGTAAAAGGAAGATCATGATCCTGTTTCAAACAGCAATTTTAACATTTACACATTGCATAGCCTTTTAGCTTCTTGAAACCATACTTTTAAAAATAAATTCATGCATCATGTCAAATGCTAATGTTATTAATTTTTTGCCCTCTTCATATGTCTTGTATTAACCCATTGACACCCTAGGTGGTAAAATTCTTTCATTGGCCAAGTCAAGACACCAGCGCTCCAAGCTCACTTTTTCAAAAAGTCGTCTTTTGGCGACCTTTAATTGTAAAATGGTCGCCATAAAAAAAATTCAGTCGCCAAAAAAACAGATGTGAAGGGGAGGACACTTCATGACATATTACACCTTGCCAAAAAACAAAACCTTGAAGGGAGGACACTTAATGACATATTACACGAGGGGCCAATGCGCCAAATGGCATGTTTTCAACACTTTACTTTGCTACAGTAAATTTACGCGTTCATGTCGAGTTTCTGAACGACGAGAGGGGAAAAGAGAAAGACAGGTGATGCCCCCGCTTGTACTTAGAATTAAATTTGTCCTGTTATATTGATAATTTTTCGAGTAAGTTTCTCTTTAATCTGTCGGTCACCAATTGGTGACTTTTGCCAGAATTTTGGTCGCCAAAAATTTTTTCCACTCGCCATGGCGACCAAAATGGTCGCAGCTTGGAGCGCTGGACATAGTCTGCAGACAGATTACAAAAAAAATGAATACATCACTGTAAAACAAATGCTTAAGATAGTCTATTGTATTGGTCTCACAAATGCACATTTAAAGATCATTGACTATTGTTATATTTACAGTTAAGTGTTGGACCCTTTCGCTGCTTTGCCATCCTTGTATATAATGCAAATGTACTTTATTTGCAGACAGCTACATGATTAAGACTTTTTGAAAATGTTGACATGATGCTCTGCCTGTGAAGAATCTGCTCTGGTTTCAGTATACACTGTGGCTATATTCCCGGAAGCCATGCAAGGTCTTAAATAGACTAAATGCCTGGCAGTCAGAAAATTTCACTGAGTTTTCACTAAAAGCTTTATTAACTTTTTTAGGCAGGCGGTGTCTATGCTTGCAAATGCGAAGAATCACCTTTAGGATCACTTGAAATTTCTAAAGAAACATCAAATATCTTTATTAGGTTTGAATGAGGAGTTCAGTTGGAATTCGGTGAATATTTCTGACTGCTAGGCATTTAATCTAATTGAGACTGTGACCAACAGTCTGATACAATGTACTAACAAATGCTTAGTGTCAAAAAACTGAACAATTTTATGGTGTACACAGGCTTGACCAATTTGTCTAATGCAAAACTAAATTGTCTTTAATAGGATTGCTTGACATTTCTAAAGAAACGTCAACTACTTTCAATACGTTTCAATGACGATTTTAGACAGAATTCATTTTCAACTGATGTCAGTTTCTGATTGTCGGTAACTGGTTGGAGCCAAATTGCCCACATTCTGGATCATTCTGAAATTTTTGTCGCTTGACACTGCTAAAGAAACATTTAATACTCTCAAGAAGCTTGAAAAAAGCTTTTAATGAAAATACAGTGAAATTTTGTGACTGCTGTGCATTTAGAATATTAGTAGTAAACATGTTCACTTCAATTATGTGAGTGCCATTTGTGCAAATGCTTCCCAATATACTAAATAGTACATTTTTATTTACAAGTTGGAAATCTTAGAATCATACAAAAATCAAAATAAAAGAGGCTATAAATGGTACATTAGTCAATAATCTCGTTGATTGTTGAAAAGTGATGTTTACTACGCGTAAAACATCTGTATTACTAAGCAGCTTTGAGTCATCGTCAAAGAACTTGGACCTGTTTTAAATGCGACATCAGCGCAATACGAGTAAATAAGGCTCTTGGGAATTTCTTATAAAATAAGTTCACTTTCTATACAGGGCTCAAGTGTCGAGTCCTTTAGAGAACATTCTTATAAACCTCTAAAGAATCCCAGTCGATCAGCGCTCCGAAAACTACTCTGACAGCATAATTTGTTTACATTTGCTAAGCATTATTTTCTGAACACACGGTAAACGGAAAGAGCTCTTTTAACTTTGCGTCACGATGTATGTGTAATGTGCGTACTTTTAAACTAAAATTAAGTTGCACATGCAATATGCATGCAATATCAAATTTTCGATCAACTATTGTTTTTCTGTTTTTACGTTAAAGGAATGTTAATTGCGGAATCGAAAGAACCAAAAGATTCTAATTGAAGATCAGATACCGCGCTAAATCTATATGCTTGTCAAAAATTGTACCTCATCATCGATCAAGATCAGGTTGTACCCCCAAATACAACAAAGCGTTTAAAACATTCCTAAACTTAAGATTTCACCGCACGAGAGGAATGAAAGTTAATCCATGTCCGGAAATTACCTTTCTAGAAGAAAGTCTAATACAAATGGCGTGCGAAGCTTCCTCGTTGGACTCACTATTGAACCCAAGAAACCAACGTGTCAAATTTCATGTCGATTTCTTGGCACAATTGCCGGTAACTCACCGATCAGTCACCATGAATTAATAATCAGCAAGGTACTAGAGAATCTTTTCGACTTTGTGAACCCCTGGTTTTGAAAGGTAAAGAATGCTTTCTTGTCGGTCGGTGGTTACCATCGAAACCCAGAGTTCATTAGGTTGAAGGACTACAACAAATTTTGAGTTACCGTCTTGCGTAACAACACCAAATAAATGCGCGAGAAAAAGAAAGCAGTTAGTTACCTTTGAATACAATGTTATGGTTCCATGGTAAGCTTTTCATGAAGTGCTCAAGCTTGTCGTGTCAGAACAATCCCGCCTTTTGTTGTGCTGACTTTTGGCGTCTTTTTCACGAAGTCCGTGTCTTCATCCCATGATGCTTTGCAGCTTTGCATTGTCTTTCTTTTGAAACCCCAGGTTCCCCTCGGACGCCTAACGCTTCGTCGGTAATGGCGGAAGCAAGTAGCCTGAAAGGGGGGACGAACAGTATCCATCTGGATCGGTAATAATTCGTTACCATCTTCCAAAGTTAAGACCTCATCAAGTTCATAAGAGCTGAAGATTATCTGGAAGCCATGTATGACCCAGACGACGGTAAGAAACAAGCTTTTGATTCAGTTGCTTTATCGACTGCTTTTTCGATCAAAACAGTACAAGCCATCGAGTTGCCTTGTTATCCATTTTTATTTCCAGAAGGTGGATATGGAGAGGAGGAGGGTGAAGAAATTACTCGGGATCTATGGCAGGAAGCCTGTTGGATTGTCATCAGTTCGTATTTTGATGAGAAAGGTCTCGTTCGGCAGCAGTTGGA
>JAHPZR010009625.1:107500-142500 GCA_019787425.1 Platygyra sinensis | reverse complement strand
ACATGAAAGGGGGCAAATTTATATGATTCTGTTGACAACTTTTCAGCTCAATATCTTGTTTCGTCTAAAAACAGGCACATTTTAAATTTCAGAGTTATGGCAGTGCATGACATAAAGCAATGAACGTGTTTGTGGAAAAATATATATGGAAAGCCATAACTGTCTTATGTGGTTGTTTATCATTATTTTATGTGGTTTCTTCATTATGTGTTGTAGTCACTTCATTACGTTTTGTGGTTTCTTCATTATGTCTTGTAGTCATTTCATTACGTTTTGCGGTTTCTTCATTATGTCTTGTAGTCACTTCATTACGTTTTGTGGTTTCTTCATTATGTCTTGTAATGCAGTCCTGACGTGATGTGTTTTTATCATGACGTTTTGTAATAACTTCATTATGTGATGTGGTTTTATCATGATGTTATGTGGTTACGCTGTTATGTGGTCTGGTATCTTCTTTATGTGGTTTCATCATTACGTGATGTGGTTTCATCATTACGTTATGTGGTTTCGTCATTATGTCTTCTTAGCCTCACTTCCGATACCAAGCTCTAGTACCCAGGCTTACTCGCTATCACGAACTGGTTAGACCGGTTTTTAGATGGGTCCCAGTTCCATCTCTTCCCCGGCGGTTGAAGACAACAAAATGGCGGAAACAGACAATTCTCTATTGCGGCTAAATACAGGAATCGATACGACTTATCATTTGGACGAGTGAGCAAACGAGTCTTTTTCCTCTTTTAGCACGTCCCGCCTCGTTCGGAATACCGCTAGAACATCTGTAATCGATCGCCTGCTTCCAGTAGAGATCGATCTTCGTAAATAATCGGAAATCGGTCAGTATAAAACATGGACTGCGGACTACGGACTACGGACTACGGACTGGGTATAAAACACAGACTCAGGTATAAAACGCGAACTAAGCATTACGGACTGGGTATAAAATACGGACCGAGCATTACGGAGTCTGCATAAAACACGAAGAAAGGTTCTACATTGAATAAATTCTCGCACTGACGTTTTCATAAATAGAAGCTACTTGTAATTATAGAAATCTCATTTCCCGAAAGTGTCCGCTCATACAGGTTCAGCCATACTCGATTGCCGAAAAAGAAATAGAAGACGCTGAAAGTCACAAAATTGACGAGCTGTATGAATTTTCGAATGATCCAAGCGATGATTAAATCACGGTTTTGAAAGATCACTAACAGTCGAGAGGTTTCAGGAGAATTCGAACGACATGTCCCGCTATATGAAAGTAATGTAACACGAGCGTGGGACCTACCCACGCTCGTTTTACATTACTTTCAAATATACATTTACCGAGCTGCAATTTCACCATCACTCATTTATCACTATTTATCACATATTCACTGCTGAATCCTGCAGGAGGCAGGAGACGCATATCATGTAAGAACTCAGTTAAATGACCTGGCTCTCCATGAGTTCTCGTAGCTCAGTGGATAGAGCGTCCGCCCGATGTTCGGAAGGTGATGGGTTCAAATCCTATCGGGACTCAGATTTTTTCTACGTCCCACGCTCGTGTTACATTACTTTCATATAGCGGGACATGTCGTTCGAATTCTCCTGAAATCTCTCGACTGTTAGTGATCTTTCAAAACCGTGATTTAATCATCGCTTGGATCATTCGAAAATTCATACAGCTCGTCAATTTTGTGACTTTCAGCGTCTTCTATTTCTTTTTCGGTAATCGAGTATGGCTGAACCTGTATGAGCGGACACTTTCGGGAAATGAGATTTCTATAATTACAAGTAGCTTCTATTTATGAAAACGTCAGTGCGAGAATTTATTCAATGTAGAACCTTTCTTCGTGTTTTATGCAGACTCCGTAATGCTCGGTCCGTATTTTATACCCAGTCCGTAATGCTTAGTTTGCGTTTTATACCTGAGTCTGTGTTTTATACCCAGTCCGTAGTCCGTAGTCCGCAGTCCATGTTTTATACTGACCGATTTCCGATTATTTACGAAGATCGATCTCTACTGGAAGCAGGCGATCGATTACAGATGTTCTAGCGGTATTCCGAACGAGGTGGGACGTGCTAAAAGAGGAAAAAGACTCGTTTGCTCACTCGTCCAAATGATAAGTCGTATTGATTCCTGTATTTAGCCGCAATAGAGAATTGTCTGTTTCCGCCATTTTGTTGTCTTCAACCGCCGGGGAAGAGATGGAACTGGGACCCATCTAAAAACCGGTCTAACCAGTTCGTGATAGCGAGTAAGCCTGGGTACTAGAGCTTGGTATCGGAAGTGAGGCTAAGAAGACATAATGACGAAACCACATAACGTAATGATGAAACCACATCACGTAATGATGAAACCACATAAAGAAGATACCAGACCACATAACAGCGTAACCACATAACATCATGATAAAACCACATCACATAATGAAGTTATTACAAAACGTCATGATAAAAACACATCACGTCAGGACTGCATTACAAGACATAATGAAGAAACCACAAAACGTAATGAAGTGACTACAAGACATAATGAAGAAACCGCAAAACGTAATGAAATGACTGCAAGACATAATGAAGAAACCACAAAACGTAATGAAGTGACTACAACACATAATGAAGAAACCACATAAAATAATGATAAACAACCACATAAGACAGTTATGGCTTTCCATAAATATACACTCATCTCGGGATTTTGAGCCTTCTTAAAATTTAAAGTATTGGAAAGAGTGCTTATTTAAATGTTTGCTTGATCAGTTTAGATAATCAGTGGCCTAGATAGCGAAAGTAAGTTCCAGATGTTTACGCTATTTTCCAGGCGCCATGTTGGTGTCCCTTGGAGGTACACCAACATGGTGGCTCCATACTGGGCTCTGTAAATTTGTGAAAAATATTCCGCCAAATATTTGAAGTTTGGTAAAATGTACAGACCTAAAACTTGGACAATTGTCTTATTTTATCTCCTACATGTATAACATTATGATTTCTTGACTTTATACACTGAATGGTTTTCAAATCATTTTTTGATTGCGTGACAGTGCAACCCAAGAATTGCTTATCTGCTGTTTCTCTTTGATACAACTATAGGTAAAACCATCACTAGATGAAGCTTTTGTGATACAAGAACAGAATGTAGCTTTAAACTTCATTGGCTCACGTGGTGCCAGACCTGGTGTGACAAAGGAGAAGCGTATCAAATATGCAAAAGAAATCCTTCAGAAGGAAATGCTTCCTCATGTTGGTGTTAGTGATTTCTGTGAAACCAAGAAAGCTTACTTCTTAGGGTGAGGGATCATCTTCCTTTTTTTGATCATGATACCCCACCTTGCTACCCAAATTATACAATGATTTTTTGGTATAAATTTTTTAACAAGTTGTGTGGTACCTTCTGTACAGCTACATGGTTCATAGGCTATTGCTTGCAGCACTTGGTCGGCGGGAACTGGATGATCGTGATCATTATGGAAATAAGCGACTTGACTTGGCAGGGCCATTGCTGGCTTTTCTCTTCAGGGGGTAAGTATATGTACATGTATATTGTTGGAACAATGTACGTGGTTTCAACAGAATTTATACTCCTTTCATATGCAAGGATGTGCTCTAGTGGTGCCTGAAACCTTGCTAGCCAAAATTTGGACTTACATGAATAGTGGGCAATTTTATGATCATTTTTGCACCAAAACTGATGTTGTTTTTCAATTTACTACATCAGAATGCCTTTGATATCCAAAACCAACCATTTTGTGGATGGAGCTATCCTAGCTCCACTATCTGCTTAAATCGAGAATATCTGGTGACATTTAAATTGATGATGTCAAATGTGGTACAAAGAGGACAACCACTCAGGATTTGTATATATGTCCTTGGGAGTTAAAGGGTTAAATAATTAACAATTATTGGACGAGGTTGAGCAAAGTATCGTAATTTGTCAGTGGCGAGCTGATGAATTATTTCCTGAAGCCGAAGGCTGAGGCAAATAATTGATCAGCGAGACGCTGACAAATCACAATATTTTGTGATAACCGAGTTCAATAATTGTTTTATCAGTCGATCACCAAGTTTGTTTTCATATTTTAATCACTTTCTGGCAGCTCAGGAAGCGATCAGTCATTTTTCTCTCGACAACGTGGTTCAAATTATTCATGAGCAGAATATTATTTGCAGCAAAACATGTTAAGGCGGTTCTGCGCATGAGCAGACCATTATTTGTAGGCAGTTATTTGCAGGTCATGTGGTGGGCTGTCGGCCAATGGAAGGGAAGAAAAAATGCATCGAATGATAATGCTTGTTGTTTTATTTTGTTTTCAGACTGTTCAGAAATCTTATGAAAGAGGTCAGAATGTATGCTCAGAAGTTTATTGATAGAGGAAAGGTATTTGCCATATTTATTGTTTTGTAATTTGGGGTTCAACACAGTTCAATTTGCAGTTAGGATACAAGGACCAGAAAAAGTGCCTGCTTTGCCAAATCAGCTGTGGTTGCTTGGGTCTGCCTTGGGAAGCTGTTTATGACCTAAAACCCCTGTCTTATGTGGAACGCTGCTTTTAATTACATCATTGGTTGGTCCTGAAAAGTTCAATACATAAAAAAAAACTAGTAAAAGCTGCTGAGAATTTTAAGCAGATTTGGGTTCCCTAAAATATGGAAAAAACTTTCCTTTTGTTAGCTTCCTTATAAGGTAGTTGAAATTCTTGCAGTTGTATGGCATATTAGGAAACAGTCCTAAGAAAGCACGCGCACTGATTGGTTAAAAATGTGTTTGTACTGTATAACTCAATGGAGACACAGAACTAGCGCGCGCTGTTGACGTAGTGATGGCGCGAGCAAAGAAAATGTACATGTTGATAATCAAAGTTGACAAGTTGTTTTCCTTTTCCTCGTTGTGGTGTTTTCTAAAAGAAATAGAAAACATGTACTCCGTGTTTCTATCAAGTTATACAAACACGTGAAAGTTTGGGAGAACTCGAAAAAGCTGTGGAAATACTCACCTGCCGCTCGTGTTCCCTCAGCATTTCTTGTTCTCCCAAACTTCCACTCCTGTTTGTATAACTCGATAGAAGCACGGTACATGTTTTCTATTTCTTAAATATTGCTTCCTTTTGCAGGACTTCAACATTGAACTAGCACTCAAGCCTAAAGTGATCACAGATGGCCTTAGATACTCATTGGCGACTGGAAACTGGGGTGACCAAAAGAAAGCACATCAGTCACGAGCAGGGGTGTCCCAGGTTCTTAACAGACTGACATTTGCTTCCACGTTATCCCACTTGCGCCGCCTCAACTCCCCGATTGGTAGAGAGGGTAAGCTTGCACGACCTCGCCAGCTTCACAACACTCACTGGGGTATGATCTGCCCCGCCGAGACTCCTGAAGGTCATGCTGTTGGTCTTGTGAAGAACTTAGCATTGATGGCATACATCTCTGTTGGTTCCCAACCCAGTCCTATCTTGGAGTTTTTGGAGGAATGGACTATGGAGAATTTGGAAGAAATCACACCATCAGCCATCAGCAAGTGAGTCTCTTTCATCTTGAAATCAAATTCTTTACAATAAACCTCAGTGGCTATCCCCGTAAATTACATTGTTGCTACTGCTGCATACATTACATTCAAACCTTTTTCCTTGTAGTGCAACCAAGATTTTTGTGAATGGTTGTTGGGTGGGAATTCACCGTGATCCAGATCAACTTATGAGCACACTCAGGAAGCTGAGGAGACAGATGGACATCATTGTATCTGAGGTATTGTTGAATGGCACTTTGCAAAGAAGTCAAACCTCTAGTTTCTAATTTTGAGACATGCACATGACTGATTTATGTAATTGAGTGACATTGTGCAGTTCCTGGAAATATTCATCCTCCCTCTCCCCCAACCCCCTACTGAGGATTTGAAATTTCCTGGGGATAGAGGCATTCTGTAACTGCGCAGGAGTGGTGATCTTTTAATAAATCCCTTCTGTGGGTGAAGCATTGATATTTTCTGGAACTACAGGGTAAAGAAAATTCAGTAATTTTGCTACACACCCAACAACTACATGTAGTAAAAAACGCAAATAAATAGAATGCGATACCATTGTGGACCTGGTACTTTTTATTTTTAGGTTTCTATGGTTAGGGACTTCAGAGAAAGAGAGATAAGGATTTACACAGACGCAGGTCGAATTTGTCGCCCATTGTTAATTGTTGAAAATCAGAGGCTGTTGCTCAAGAAACATCATATTGATCAATTGAAGGAGAGAGAGTATAACAGCTACAGGTGAGTTAATGATAATAAAATATTATTTAGTAGAAAGCCACAAGAAAATATGCGCACTGATTGGAAAGAAAATAACTTGTTTATTTTTATCGTCAAAATGTAAGTGCTCTTTGCTGGTACTGTATTCTAGAGCTCATACTACCGATAGTTCTGTGATTCTATTGAAATTTAGTATAAATCTACTAGTGTTCTATCACGAATGCCGTCCTCTGATTGGCTACGCTACTCACGTTCTATTCTGTGATAGATAGTGAGTAGCGTAACAGCGTGCACTGGGGGCCGCTTTTTCGTGTTTTCGAAGTGTCTGTGAAGAGAATTTAGATAAAAGTTTTGAACGACTAGTAGATTTATACTAAAACAATTAAATTATTCGCTCTGGATTTCTATCGCACGATAGTTGACTCGGGCTGCGCCCTCGTCAACTATCACGCGATAGAAATCTCAAGCTCATAATCTAATTGTTAAATAGAAACCTGATTTTTAACCAATCGGTGTACATATTTTCCTAGAGCTATTTTTAAAAAATGGTACATGTTTTTTATTTGTTAAATAATACAAGTCAATTGAAAAGTATACCAGTGTTATTCTTTTCACCCCAGGTTTAAGTAACTAGTAACTACATGTATTTAACAAAGAACCTAATGCTGAAGTGAAAAATGATATTTGTAAAACACCAACTTCTCACTGGACAGAGGTTATTATAGTTGTCAATGCAGTGATGCAATACCAGCTTAGCTTGTCCAGTCGTCTGTGCTGTTTATTCATCAGTGATTCTTGGTTTTGGTTTTCTTCGTAGTTGGCAGGATTTGGTTGCAGGTGGAATTGTAGAGTATATTGATGTCAATGAAGAGGAGACAGTTATGGTGGCAATGACTCCAGATGAACTGGTAGAGAAGGGTCAAGCTTATTGTTCAACGTACACACACTGTGAAATCCATCCTGCCATGATCCTTGGAGTCTGTGCATCTATCATTCCATTCCCTGATCACAATCAGGTGTGTTGAACAAGATTGTTTGTTTGAACTTTCAGTAACACTCAGTCTCGGTATAGACCTCCAAATTTCTCTAAAGAATTTGTTAAATATTTTTGATAACATTACATTGATCTTGCGACTAGTTCTCTATGGGCCTTTTATGGCTATTCCAAAATAAACCAAGTTAGGTTGTGAAGCAGAGCACAATGAGTGTTATCTCATTAGAGAAACTGTTGCAAAGATTGCTGAGCTTGGAGATTTGTCAGCCTCAGAAATTGCTGAAGAAGTGTGAAAACACAGATCAGAAATTGTAAACACTGAAGAGGTTCTTAAGCTTGAGCACAGGAAGCTACCTTTTCTTTGATGTTTTATTAACTGTCACTCATTGTTAACAGTCTCCTCGTAACACATACCAATCTGCTATGGGAAAACAAGCCATGGGTGTTTACATCACCAACTATCACGTTCGTATGGACACACTGGCCCATGTGTTGTACTATCCTCAGAAGCCTCTGGTCACCACACGTTCCATGGAGTACCTCCGATTCAGAGAACTGCCTGCTGGTAAGTACATGTAGAACTTCATAATGAATATAGAAATGTCTTGCCTTGCTAGCAGCACAAACTGATCATCCATTTACTCATGTGTTACTACTTTCAATTTCTTTCTCTTTGCTTATTAATATTATTCATAATTATTTATGTACTTTTTTCCTCAGGAATCAATGCAATAGCAGCTATTGCATCTTACACTGGGTACAACCAGGAAGATTCAGTCATCATGAATGCTTCAGCTATTGACAGAGGACTTTACAGGTAATTTCTGAATTGTACCATTACCAAAGAGATAGAACTCATGGATGTAACCTGTAAAAGGTTGCCCTCTTAGATATGATGTCGTGCAAATCTTGTTCCTGGGAGTTATTTCTTAACCATGTACCTTTGTCAAAGTAAAGCAAGTACTTAAATTTTAATTTCAAATGTTGATGAAGTGAGATTAAACATTTTCAGGTCTGTATTTTATCGATCATACCGTGGATCAAGAATCTAAGAAAGGAATGGACCAGGAGGAGACATTTGAAAAACCAACAAGAGACACATGCCAGGGTAACATCCTGTACTTCTTGTTTATTGTGCAGCTCTCTGTTTTTTGGTGGCCTTAACTTTTAAAGCAGCTTTCTGTTGTTTACCTTTGTATTCCCATTTGGGGAACCCGTAAGGGAATAAGACTCTTTGTATTCAGATAACGGGAACACCATTATAGACCACTTTCATAAATGGCGGCCAATTATAAATTCTTTTGCCAGTATTAAAATTAGCCTTACTGACCTCATTTTGAAGTTGATAATTCAAAAGAAATTTTACTCTGAAACGAGGTTAGTAAGGCTAGTTTAAATCAATACAAAATAATTTTAAATTGTAAGCCATTTATGAAAGAGGTCTATATCCTGCCACGTGTCAGAACTGAACGTAAAAACCCTGTTTGTGAACAGCTGCCTTTTCAATTTTATGTAATTGTTATTCATACATTTGTAAATAGTTTAAAATTAGTTTTCTATATAAGTTATATGAAATTGTAAGTCCAGACATGTGACTCAGGGCATGTTTCTTTTGGTATTTACTATTTATTAACAATGAAGAATTCTATGTTCACAGCACTCCATTTGTAACCAATACGGTTTTTCCCTCAGGCATGCGTAATGCAGTGTATGATAAGTTGGATGATGATGGGCTCATAGCACCAGGAACTCGTGTGAGCGGCGATGATGTCATTGTAGGCAAGACCATTACCCTTCCAGAAAATGATGATGAGGTATTTTATTAACGCCTTCGTACAGTACCGCTCAGAAATAAGCGAACTTCGCATACGCGTATGACTATACGCGCATACGCGTATGACTATACGCGCATACGCGTATGACTATACGCGTATACGCGTCTGACAATACGCGTATACGTGTATGACAATACGCGTATACGCAAGTTCTAAAAACGGAAACACTGACCCTGCCCTTCATACTCAGAAGTAACTTGAGACAAACTGATGAAGAGAGATTAGACCTAGACCAGTTTAGGAATGTGTCGTTTGATGAGTGAATTAAGTAAAGTGATGACCAATTCTTTTACAACCTCTTGAGACGGGAAGGTCTAACATGTTAATGATGTTGCTTTAGTTGGAAGGAACAACTCGAAGGTTCACCAAAAAAGACTCGAGCACATTTTTGCGACCCAGTGAGACAGGTATTGTAGATCAGGTGAGTACTGTAGTTGTCTACGAGATCTTTGAAACTATTGTTGTTGCCTTATTTTGCATGTCTCAGTATACATCTGTGACCTATTTGTTTTGCCCTTTTTCTTTACCTTTTCAAGGTTATGGTAACTATCAATCAGGAAGGCTACAAGTTCACAAAAATTAAGGTAGAGTGTTGTTTGAGAAATTTACCTGATTTTCTCAGTCCTTGCCTGCCCTCAGCTTGACGGTCACCTTCAGAAATATATTCCACAGCAGTACCACTTTGTCATAGTCTCTGTTGGCATTCCACCACGTTCTTATGGGAAATGGAAATTCGTTTAAAATGAAGTCTGTTTACAGTTTACTTTAATGAGGCAAAGTTCAGAGTTGTTGTATATGTTTTGTTATCTGGCAGGTTCGGTCTGTTCGTGTTCCCCAAATTGGTGACAAGTTTGCTAGTCGGCACGGTCAGAAGGGAACTTGTGGAATAACGTATCGTCAAGAGGTAAGCTGTTATTTTGAGATGTTTCCGTTAATTTGGGCGTCACTTTGTGTAAAAAGCAGTTATTTATAATATTAAGCCATAGTTTTTCTTGATGTGGTCAGTAGTGCTGATGGTGTGAATAGTAACTGATGCCGTTAATCTCTTTGTGCAGGACATGCCATTCACATGTGAAGGGATCACTCCTGATGTGATTATCAATCCTCACGCCATTCCCAGCCGTATGACAATCGGTCATTTGATCGAGTGTCTCCAAGGAAAGGTAACAGTTGAAGCCGTTAATCTTGTACTTGAAATACAGAGTAACTTTCATGCTAGTGTTTTGTTGTAGTTCTGCTTCATCTGTTATGTCTTACTGACATGTATTATTCTGTTCGTCAAGTAATTGTTCAGCACAAAACTGCATTTTAAAGGTCAATGCATTTAGGTTGATACTAATTTCTTTCCTCGAGGTTGATGTTGAAACTGTGCCCCTTCGCACATTAAATAAAACCTATTGAGCATTTTGTTACTGTGGAAAATTTCAGGGAATATAAATGTTACAAAATTTTCAAGATTTAAGAATTCAATTTTACACCAGCTCGTACAGAGAAAAAGCTACAATAAATGTTTGATTTGAGGCAAGCTGTGTAACAGTCTACTGAAACTTGTTTTTCTGAATTGATGATTTGCAGGTGTCGGCTAACAAAGGTGAGATTGGTGATGCCACGCCCTTCAATGACGCTGTGAACGTTCAGAAAGTTTCTCAACTGCTCAACGACTATGGCTATCACCTGAGAGGTAACGAGGTAGGTGTCACGCAACAATTAGAGTGTAACCTAACTACTAATAATGGTCGCAGCATAACGACACCTCAATCAATCAGTCTGTGTCCTTCCGTCCATCTGTCCTTCATTCAACTAGTTGGTCGGTCAGTCAGTCAGTCAGTCAGTCAGTCAGTCAGTCAGTCAGTCAGTCAATCGATCAGTTAATCATTCAATCAATCAATCAATCAATCAATCAATCAATCAATCAGTGAACTTTATAATTGTAGATATGTCTGATGTGCAAGTTGTCTTTGTCATACATTTTGCTTACAGGTGTTGTACAATGGCTTCACGGGTCGAAAGCTGAATGCACAAGTTTTCCTGGGTCCGACATATTACCAGCGTCTTAAGCACATGGTGGACGACAAGATCCACTCTCGAGCCAGAGGTCCAGTCCAAATTCTTACTAGACAACCAATGGAAGGACGGTCACGGTGAGTCATATGCGTAAATGCACTGGATTTCCCAGTGTAAACTTCCACGATGCATGATCGTTTTTACCCGGTCATCATTTCATTTCATCAAGTTTTGCCCTTTCTTACTATTTACCCCATTGCTAAGCTGTGTTTATCCTATTCTCTCGATGTTGTAATTGTCGGATTTTTTTGTTTGCAGTGATGGCGGTCTTCGTTTCGGAGAGATGGAGCGCGATTGTATGATTGCACACGGTGCCGCACAGTTCCTGAATGAGCGACTATTCGAAGTGTCCGATCCTTACAGCTGTCACGTGTGTAACCTGTGTGGGCTGATCGCTATTGCGAACCTGCGCAATAACACATTTGAATGCAGAGGCTGTAAGAACAAGACTCAGGTAATTGACAGACCCAACTGAACGTTACATTTTCTCCAAGTCCCTATTCAGGTTTTGGGAGTCGGGCGCAAAGCGGTCGACTTCTATGGACTCTGTTGCTCTCTTTTTCGCTCGCCTTTCGTGCAAAGAAATCATCTTGTCGCAAGTCTAACTGATTGTGCATATATGAGTAAATAGAACTGAACCGGGTCAGAAGTCTGCAGCTACCCACTTCACACAAGCTCGCGTCTCCAGTAACTCGCTGGCTAGAACGTCTGGCTGTGTCCGGAAAGGCAAATGTTGCGAAAATAGCACATTCAATCAGTAATTAATTAAGATTTGTGTTTCTTTGCAGGTGTCCCGTATTCGTATGCCGTATGCTGCTAAGCTGCTCTTCCAAGAGCTTATGTCTATGAGTATCGCTCCCAGGATGATGGTGTGTGATCCAGTCAAATAAGCAATGCACATCCTGGGGCTTTAACTGTGATCCAGTTAAATATACCTTCTGGGCATTTAACTGTGATCCAGTAAATAAGCGGTACATATGCTTGACTTCATGATCGTGATCCAGTCAAATAAGTGATATCCCTCCTAACTCCTCCTGAACGAACGCCAGTGTACCCGTTTGACAAATTGTGGACAAATTCTCTTGGTGTTCGACTAAAGCTGCTTTTAAGCCGGCGATACAATGAATAGGATATTATTGTCGTCTGCAGTCAGAGCGCAGATAAGGTGAAATTTTGTAGAGGTTGTCCACAGAGCAAGCTCATAGTAATCTTCAGTTACCCATCATTCGCTTACCAGAAACTTTCGAATCCATTACTTGTAAATATCGTTTGCTTGATGAGGCTAGGAAATGTTTAAAGTCTGCTAGCCTGAAGTGAAACCTCCCCGGTCCCGTGCTATCCTCAATTTCAATACTTGTCCAAGTTCGCTATTTCTAGACTTTCTCTGCGAACTGGACAACAGTTTATGACCTGATGTGTACATTTTGCATTATGTGCGACTTAACAGAACCAATGTCAATTTAGTTTTGTTTCATCTAGAAACGATTTCTTTTGGTTGGTTCGAGTTCATGGACGGATCCCGATCCATGGGAAAATAAGTTCCTTTACATAGAATTACCATTGTATAGTGTTTTTGTAAGTAGTTAAACCATGCATCATATTAAACGTGCGTATGTAAATTGAAACATTTAAATGTTGCAGTATTAAAACAAAATGCTTTTTTAAAATCACGATATAATTTTTAACGATTAATGGCGTAAAAAGGCATGAAAGCGGCGTAATCAAACGCGGCTGTCCGATTACACAGAAAAAGGTACAAATACAGGGCACAACTACGTTTTTTTTTCGGTTTGCAATGTAATGGAAACTGGGGGAGTTAACCTGATATCTCATGTAGCAAATGCAACTAACCAATCTCGATTGTCAGCCGCTTTTCGGTAAAGGAAGAACGTAGACAAGACACAAGAGAGCGACGGGAATGGGGCCTGGTAACTTGCATTGGTGTAGGCTGTATAACACAGGTCAAAGTATACAACAACAATAAACGCATGTGAATACAAAGTTCAGTTTAAATTTTATTTGATACTGGCGACCCTTAATAACTATGAGGGCTAAAATAGCAGGGCAGACAATTTCATAAGGAATTAGTATTAAGGAGTACAGTCACGGTTGAACGGTCTGAAAAGTTTAGCCTAAATTTTTCAATTTCGTTTGTAATCCGTGTCAATCTTCTACATCCTTAACCTCCCTGGTTCCTTTATAGTTTACTATTATGTCTCTGGAGTCTTTCTACCTTTGGGAAGTATTCGTTTCAGGTTTCCTTCAGTTTAACGGTAATTTTGTCGATGTTCAAAATAACTCAAAATACCGTGACTGCTCCTTTTGAGGTCGGCTCAATATAACCACTCTTTATCGGTTGATGCCAAAATCATGGTATCGACAAACTGCCCAATCATCGAGGAACAAATTGCTGTTAATTTTGTGGCACAATAGGTTATCATGGCAACAATAGGACCTGCTAAAATTACCCTGAATTTTAGCTTTAAGCGCTTATAACTCAAAAACGAGCTCGGTGACCCCATTTTTTTTATTATCGAATTGTAATCAGCATGATAAGATGCAACTTTTTGTGCAAAGTTTAAGAAAATTCTGCGAAGGGGGTTCAGAGCCGCCTTAAATTTTAGAAAATTTACTTAACACATCAGACCGTTTGATTAACAGCCGCCGATTCATTGACGAGAGCAGTCGGAAATCCGAAAGCTTAATCTATGCAAATGTTATTTAAAGAACTGAAAAAAAACCCTGAAAAACTGGGCACTGCAAGTACATGTCGCGAAAGACAATAGCATTGTGGGCGATGCTAATCTTGTCATTTTCTACCTGTAGTCAAAATTTTGAAAAAGTTTGTACGTGGGAAGTTTTGGGCGCAAACGTCCTTACGAAAGGGAAAATACCGGCAACGAATTGATACTTTGGTGAAATTCAAACAGCCCTGAAACTTTGGGCGCCACTTTCCAAAATCCTGGCAATTTCTGCAAATTCACCTACGACAATGGTGTTAATGTTGAGTAAATAAAATGAGAGGAGCCATATATTTGACCGAATGTCTTAATATTACGCTGGATAACTCTGATTGAGCAGCAGTTCCCCCATTTCTTCCTTGTCTTTTTCCGGCTTGAAGGGAAGGTTGCCATTCTCAGTATTCTCGTCCTTACTAGCGGAGCCCTTGTTGACGGAATCTATGTTCTCAGGAGTTGGCATGTCTTTTGTCTCTGGTAGCAGAAAGCACAGGCCAGTACAGACAGCAGCAAGTACTGCTACAATGGAATACGGCAAAAGAAGATGCACACGGACCTGTTGACAAAGAGAATTTGTTTAGTGGATCACTTACATTAGACGTTACAGAAAATCGAGATCCACTTTCGGAGTTATTAGTTTAGCCATAACAGAATTGCATGTGGGGTTCGTAGGCATACTTCACTGAATGGACTCGGCAGTCTGAACTATGGAGGGCCGAGTTCTACTTGCCGAAATTCAAGTTTTCTTAGTAGATAAAGGTGGCACAAAGATCACTTGGCAAACATTCAGTGGGGCACAAGCCATAGCCCCCGCTAGCCCATACTAGCCGGAGAGGACGGTGTGGGCGGACGGAAACATTGCTCACGAGAGTTTGTGCTTGCTTCGCTCCGCCAGCAGTGGGCGACAGATGTATTGAGACACTGCTATTTTAAAATACTTAAGAAATTTTTTCCCTGACTTATTATCCCCTCCAGACTTATTACCCCATCCCCTCAAAACAATGTTGGAATTTTGTATCTCCAAGAGTTGCTTCGTTTCTGTACAACATTCAAAAGAGGGAAGGCCAGTCACGGTCTTCTGAGTTGTTTTAGCGACGTAAAAAAATTCCCTTTAAATTGAAGAAAACTTGAAAGTAGCAGTTTATTAAGATAGTACTCTGTCCAACCAGCTGTCTGAACTATTCGCCCAAACTATTTACACCGTATTAAAAATAAGATAATGAGCAATTAAATTTGGTAAAATTAACAAAAAGCCGTGCGAAACAAAAATTCTCTTAACCTTAGTTTTAAAAGTGTTAAAACATGTCTCATGTCTGATTCCACGAGGGAGTGAATTAAAAAGCCTGGGGACTGCCACGGTAAACGCCCTATCACCTAGCGTTTTCTTGGTTTTACCATTGTATGGTTCCAGTAGTATCTCATTGTTTCGACGAAGCAAATATTTGCTAGGGCATAAAAATGTTAACTAAATTAGTGATGTAATTAGGAGCTAGGCCATTAATAGCTTTAAAAACTAAAATTAACATTTTGAATTGTACTCTTTGTTTTATGGGAAGCCAACGAAGGGTGCGGAGCATGTCTTTTGTCTCTGTTACGTCTGATACTGAATCACAACGGTGAAAGGTACATACCAGCCAAACAACGTAAGGCGCGAACATAGATCCTATGCGAGCTGAAGCGGAAGAGCTTCCCATGCCTATGTTCCTGAAATTAAAAAAACACCTGTAAATCTTAATTATTACACGAGTGAACGGTTGGATATGATAGATAGCCAACTGAACCATCTTATATCCAAAGCGCTAGTGGGATAATTGTTACAATGGAAACGCCCCCCAAAACAGTATAGAAAACCAAAATAATATTAAAACTCCCTCCCCCTCTCAAAAAACTACGCGTACGCTCACCATTTTTGCAGAGCATGGTATAATGGCTCATAACCCACGATGGCTAAGCCAGTGGAAACTCTTGAATTGCATTATCCAATGATCCAGTTTTTTAATAATAAATATCATACTGTTATTTTTCTCCGATTACTCGGAAGCCACCCAACCGTAGATGGTCCAATTTTTGAAAAAAATGAAGTTCTAGAATTATAGACTCGGTAGAGTTTTCCAAACAAAAGGCGGTCTTCGCAAATCGAACGTTAGTTAGCTTCTTTAATTTAAAACGCATGTATACCTTACAACAGTCGGAAAGAGTTCGCCTGAGTACACGTAGATTGCAGAGAATGCCATGTTGATGAAAAACTTGGCGAAACCCTGTGCCATGACGATATTTGCCACCATAAAACCTGAAAGGCAAAATAGTGTGTAAAATGTCATCACAAGCTGAAGCAAAACGATGAAAACTCCAGACTAATTCAAGGCTGGCACAACATCTTACATTTAAAACAATCCATTCGCTCCGACGAGGGGCTAACGTTCGACACGTCAGGTTTCGAATCTCTTTACGGTGGCCAATTCACATTATCAACCCAGTTGATAAAACCAAATTATCTTGTAATACTCCCCACCGATGCAGCACCACAGGTTTTTTTAGAAACTTAACCCCTCTATACTTAATTTAGAGAGAATTTGTATAACTCCTTGATTCCTCGCATGGTTTTATACGGATTTGTATTCTTCTCTACAACCTTCACGGCTGTGATAACAGGAATAGGATAATTTCGATAAATTTCTATCCATCAACCTTAATATAACTCTTTTTTCTTGTTTTATTGCATTAAGTCTTGGGTTAAAGGGTGGTAATGGGTGTAGGCTGTACACCGCGGCCCACCAAGTGCACTTCTCAAATGCTCTGCCTCTTAGTCGCCTATCGCATGCGTAGACCCTGGTAACGCAGGCTTACTAGACAGAACGACTTTGTAAATAACGAGGTATAGTGGTTCCTCCAGGTAGGGGTAAGGAACGAGAGCACTCCCCCCCCGCCCCGATCCAGTAAAAGGTATAGTTGAAACCAAAAATTCCTCATAAAATGCAGTGATATATAAAGAGGAGCACAACTCCCTTTATGACTCCATGCAGTCATTGCATCACGTGCGAGGAGACGTGGAGACTAAACCGAGATGCGAAGACGAAGCGTAGTAGAAATGATATCCCATTGTCCCTTTCCCCCTCAGTGTATTAAATGTCAATTATTCTTTTAAATAAAAGAGTACCTGTGTTCTTCAAATCTCGCTGGAAAAGAACTGCAATCACGGAGGCAATGAACGACACTACCACCCCAAGAACGGTAGTTTTCTTCCGGCCAATCCTGAAACAAACCCGGCTTAGTTTAGTACGACACCTCGATTGGAATGTGATCTGTGCAAAATAAGATTGATTATCTTACACAATTTACTTACACCACGTGCGTGCTAATGGCATTTCCGTTAAGTCCAAGAGAAATATCAGTACTCATCATATAAACAGTGGTTAATTTTGAAACGTCTCTTTTCAAGCTTCTTACTCACCTACGGCAAAGTGCAATGCAAGTCCAGTTTGAAGGAATTTCTATGAGACTGGTCAGAAAGAACACTAAATAACGATTTCCGCCATACGTTCCTGAGCTGAATGAAACAGCATAATAAACCAATGCTATTACTAACCTGTAGACCAAAAAAATCAATGTAAAGATGTTGTGTATGTGGCAAAAATGCCAAGCAAAAATGCCAAATGTTTGGATCGAGGCATGTACGGCAAAAATTAATATGGCGGAGTTTTTTCATTTAATTTCTCGTTAACACTAAAAATACCTTTTCATGTCCCATATGCAACAAATTGTTTTTGTATGCGTTGGCTATAAAGCGACCGGCCAGATGATCATCCAAAGGCAGCAAAAGATTTAGCATTAAAGAGCCGTTACGAATAGTCGTTGACCAGAAGCTGAACTCGTGGATAGAGTTGAGGGGGTTTTACTCTCTAGAATAGACAATGCGGGCAAGCTTTGCCCCAACGGGGTCCTTTTCTAGGTTGGAGGTATTTTTGTTAAAGGGTAAGTTTGTAAGGATTTGAGCCTCGGGGCAGAAAAAGGAACATTGTAACCCAAACCCCACCTCCCCCCTCCTGGACCCTACGCCCCGGGCCTGTATCTAGAAAAATACTCGAGAGCGAATTATATGTAAGCTATACCTCAGAAAAAGACAATGCGATAAAATATGGACTTACCAAGCGAAGCCGGATATCAGAGTTCTTTTGGTCATCTCCTTTGAGCTGAAAAGATCCCGAAAATCACCTTGTCTCTGGGCTGAGTTGGTATCGTTCTCCTCTAGTTCTCCTGCGGGCATCACTTTTCGGTTGAACTTGGCCACCTTTGTAAGTTCTTCCATTGCTTTTTTGGGTTTGTTATGTGCGAGGAGCCAACGAGGTGATTCTGGTATAAACCTGTGTTCAAAAATGGTTCAAGAAGTAGAGATCAGTAATGGTTAGAGAATTTTCCTTATAACGTAGGACGAGGTCTTAAAAGAGATTTTATGATTTGAGTTTTAATCAATGCCCCGAAAAAGGCGTCTTTTTACGCAATCGATGTTACGCAGTAACGACACGGTAGTACCATGCTCGGATTTGAAACTGAATGAAGTTGAAAATTTGCAAAAGCTATCATTTGCTCACCACCAGAAGATAATTTGCAAGAGACCTGGGGCTGCTCCAGCGATGGACAGTGTGCGCCAGTCCCTTATAAAATAAGCGAACAACGCAAGCAGCATCAGCGACAAAACCCAGAAGTACCATAGGGTAGTTCCAATCACGTGACGATGACGCTTGCCAACATACTCCATGAGCAAGACGTACATGGCTAGAGATGAGCTACCTGTTAGAAAAGAAAATCCACAATTGTTCACTGGTGATATTTTATTTGATCTTCAGAACCAAATTGCGTGTAGTTAGTAAATCAGTTAATTTGACAGTAGAGGGCATAGTTAAAAAGAGGGACGAGAATAAATAAAGGAACGAAAACAATATGTACTGCTTCGACACATGAGATTTCACGAAGACAATGAACAATAGCTGACTTGTTATTCATTGCCATCTGTAACGCGAGACCGTTGCCCTCTCAAAATCACTTTTATATGAAAGCCCAAAAAAGCAAAATTTGCATAGTGCGATAGTTTACAGCATACGATTTAGGCGCTAGTTTTTCGCAGGACAAGACAAGTGGATAGCGATCGTTCCTGTAAGTCGAGAAAACAGTTTTATTTTTCATTTCATTATTTATTTCATGCTACTATATTCGATTTAGACAATTTACTCAGTTACTAGTCTGTCCACAGACCCTCTATTTTGTCTTACGTTTGTCGAGATCGGAAGCTTGGCAAAATATTAACCTTGCGCTTGGGATGTGAATGAGCCCAAACGGTAGTGGGTGGGGACTGGAGAAAGAAGAGAAATAACTTGTAGCAGAACAAAATAGACGTCTGTGGACAGACTGCTCAGTTACTCACCAACACAAATACCCACTAAGACTCTGATGAGCACATAAAGCCAGTAAACGTGCACAAACGATGCAACCAGTGCTAAAATATTGCACAGCACAGAAAGGAAGTACACGAGAGGTTTGCGCCCGAATTTGTCAGATATAACACCTCCAACAAGAACGCCAATCATGTAGCCCAAGAACATGACAGCTCTGGTCAGGACTGACAACGCCGATACGTTGCACACCAAGTCCCACTGCAAAGAAAATCGGTGGAAAGAATCAGAGCAAGGTAGGATCCGTGTCGCGAAGTGGGATTATCGTAGCTTAATTCGAGACTAAAACGCAGAAGTGCTGCCGAGGTTCAGCTCAAAAGAGAACTACAAGTCATTAATCAGTTCTTGCGCAAGCCCCGAGAGGCAGTTTTGTATTGTAGCCGCTCTTTAAAGGAATGGTTCCGACAGAATTGTATTTTAGTCGTTCTGGGATCTGCAAAGATAGGGTGAACTGGAGATTTTAAATCAAATGCACGCGGACTGAGGAAAATAAACTTTACCTCGGCCACAACTGAGTTGAATTGACTGGTGTCGAACTCCCATTCATCTCGAGGAATGGAGCAGCGAAATGTGTAATTTTTGTCTCCCGGCTTGAAGATTCCTGTCAGATTACAAGCAGAACTGTTTTCTTTACATCGCCACGGCGGTTCAGCGCTGAGAAATGTTGGGATCATTATCTGAAAACCATCGCCGAAGATCCTCATAAATCCGCAGATTAGCAGAAGTCTGTGTTGATATCGGCTGTAACTGCCGATCTTCTCCATCACATCATCGATTGTGAGACCCATGATGCTGCATGGAACACCTTCATGGAAACAAAAGTCGTTAACGAAGACCAGTAAATCATTTTTTAGTAAGCTTTCTTCGGCGTTCGTCGAAAAGTCTCACTGGTTGGTGTTTTCACGTTGCGGGGGGATTCCCATATAAAAAAGACGTGGGTGTTCTCGTCGGAAATATTGAGCGCCCTCTTCCTTTCTATATGGGCCATGGGAGTCTCTCCCCCGAGCTTTTGGTTCTCATCAAATTCCGATTTCGAAAACAAAAAGGGTTTAATGAGTGTATTTATTAGTCTATAAAAAGTGTTGTTACTATACTAACAGGAGTGCTTTTTAGGGAGAGAGAGATTGCCATCATAGGCTAACTGGCCCTAGCTTCATGGTATTTAGACCAACTTGAACGCCAATTAGGCTAACCAGAGTGGGCTTTTCAGGCCACCTACAGCATTTAGTCCCATGTTTTCCTAACCATTTCCTAACCATTCCCCTCCTGGGTTTGCAAAGTTAATTCTAATATGGGTCACTGACCCGGGGGGGGAGGGGGGTACTCCCGCGAATTTTGGATAGGGGTGTGCCGCGAAGGTTCTTAAACCCTAACCCTATTTAAGGACTAAGAAAGCGAAAATTGATACCCTTTTTAAGGCCCAAACACGAAAAATGACACCCTATTCAAGGCTATTAAACCTCTTTTGCAAAATCGTTTTGTTAATAATTAAAAGGATACATGAAGTTTAAACAAAAACATTCATATAGGCGGGCGTTTTCACACTCCAGTATTATATAATACAATTTAGCTACCCTTTCTAAGGACCACACCAGGAACACAGTTACAAAAGGGTCAAAAAAGATACCCTATTTAAGGACCGAGAACCTCAAAAACTACACCCTACTCCGCGGCACGTACCTATATAGCCCATATATGGGAGTACGCCCCCGGGTACCAAGCGTGGAGTCAAGATGGCAGGATATTGACCAAGTGATTTTTATCGTGTTTATGGATCGAGATGGAGTAGAGAAAATATATCTTTTGTTGACCAAAAACGCTTGATCGATAGCACTGTCAATAGCGACACCCACGAAGTCTAAAAATAGAATGCAAATGACGGAATTTCCCGCGATACTCAACATACGGTTCTGGGGCAAATGCAGGGAATGTAGGCGAAGTTTTCGTTTCACAAGTGTTTTAGGAACACCGGCTTTTTCCCTTTAAGAAATCTTTAAAATCATCCACCATTCCAGTTTGATTGCCCGCGTCTTGTCCGAGTCATAACGTCACTCGCGCGCTTTAAAGGATTTTCTCAAGGGAATAAGAACAACATTTTCTTGCAGGATACAGCGAGTAATGGCGAGCGGTCAAGATAGTGACATCTTGCCCTCTTGTTTAGCCAATCACAGTGCAGGACTTGGTTTATCTTTCCCGCCCACAGAGCTAGCCCTATGATAACAACGTTTTTTAAATCTCTCAAACATGCAAATTCTTCTTTGTCCTCTAATTTCGTGAGCTTCTTATTGCGTGTTTACCAACTGTGAACGAGCTGAAGTATCTCAATTAAAAGATGTACCTAGTATTGAAATCGTGTATGCACGACAGCCCTTTCTGAGCTGTGGAGCTTTAACACTGATTTTTCTATCTGGGATCGGATCGAAATTTTTCTTTTATTAGTTTTTACTCTTTCTCTCCAATTATTGCTTTACTGACTTAAATATACATTTTTGCGCCTGTTTGCTCGCTCCAGTGATAAAATGATGGATGCAGAATGAAAGAATGACTAGAATGAGCTCAAAGGACAGAGATTTTAAGTGCACTGAATCAGTATTATACCACCAAAATTAGCATCCTGATCAAGAAGGGCAGACAGAGAAACTTTGGCGAGACAACTTTTTCCGTCGTATAAATAGTGTGGCTCGCCTATTTAACCACAACAACTCCACATGGCGTGGCAATTGTCAACAAGCCCACAGTGATTGAATGGCTCAAGGGAACTCAAAGAGGACCCGGATTAGTGCGCATTTGAATATATAACAAGGGACGACTTTGACTCGACCAAAAAGACAACTTTTTCTCAAATAAAAGCTGGATAAAGTTGCAAGGGCGCTTTGTCTCTGATAACCAAGTTCATATAAATATTGTCTTAAGCAGTCTAGCTATACGCCTCCTGCAGAAATTGTATTTCAGTAGGGTAACAGCGAACGAAGCACGCATGCTTATTTCGATGTGTAGTATTAGCCTCAAAACACTGAGTCGCCATGCATTTGACTTCGCGAGCTAAATTAGTATACTCTAACCAATTCGTGCTAGGCTAGTCAGTGGAATTCAAATAATCAAATCCAACACTTACCAGATGCGTGTCCGAGCTCAAACAAGCGCAAACAAATATTAGAGGCAGACGGATAGATTGAGAGGTGAAGCCCGTTATGCAAAGCACACCCTGTTTTCGATGTACTAAAATTCAGCCTAACACAATAGACCTCAATACGAGGCTCTTGAGAATAAATACCAAAAATACTGTACTTATTCTCTGGGCCTCGTTCTCAGGTCTATTGCTTTATGCTGAATTTTAATTTATCGAAACATGTCTATTATGCAAAGTAGACTTAGGTGCCTATAAAGTCAGTGACTTCAACAGCTTACAATGTCGTACAGAAAGCTACAATCTCTTGGATGCGTTCACGAATTGACCATTCATACCCCTACCGTAGCAAGGAAGGAGGGGGGGGGGGGGGCGGGGGGGTGTTGATGGAACCACTCCCTTGGGTTTTCGTTCTGCTAAGGCACACCTACAGTGCAGGCGTCCCAAACTCACGATTCGAGGAATTGATCAAATGTTAATGATTCATAACGCGTATCGAATGAGACGGTTGCCTTTAATGGCGCGTTATTCATGTGTTATACTTTTGGCCGTTGAGAATTTGGGCGCAAGGGCTACAAGGCATTGTATCGAATTTTGGAACTTAAAATAACGATGGATAAAATCGCGCGATGAAATAAAATGTTATCTTTTGGGAATAAAAAAAAGAAAACATCTCAGCTTACCTAGTTCTGATGTCCATTTGGCCCATTTCATTGTTTTTGCGGGGTTTTGAGGTGTCTGTCGCAGTTTTCTATGGACGAAGTCAAGGCTGGACAGACCTGTTTCGAAAGACCTGCACCGTGAGACCGTTGTAATGTCTTTCATCGAAGAACTCGCTAGGTTGAGAATTTGTTTATTTCGCTACCTGTTTTGTCGGAATCTAGCAAAACTTGTTATTTTCGTACAGTTTTTACCCAACTGCTTCAACAATGGCCATGCATTTTATGAAATTGACGTTTCGTGTGCTAGTCAACATACATTTTCAAAAGTAAACCCGTTACAAATTTTTGTAACGCTATTCATACTAGCTGTAATAATGGAGGTCTGGAACCTACAATCATGGACAAAAGTCTTGGGACAAACATACATTTGTGGCGCTTTTTTACGCGCGCCATAGAAACAGTCACGCGCGAATTCATCTACACTTGTTCAGGTCCTCCCCCCACCCCACCCCTACAATGTTGGACACGCGTACAAGCTATTTCTGCAGAGTTTCAACATTGTATGGGAGGGGGGGAGGGGTAGCCTGCGAGCAGGCTCACTTGTTTGGGTAGGGTATCACGGCCAAAGGCGACAAATGACCGAGAACCAGCGAAGCCGGCGAGAAGAATGAGGCGAGGAAACGCCCCATTCTTCTTCGCGGTTGCAGCTCCCGCACCTTTGCCCGCGATACCCTACCCAAACAAGTGAGCCTGTTCGCAGGCTAGGGGGCGGGGGGGGGGGGGGGGGGGGGAAGCAACGCATTTTGAAACGGATAACAGAGCTTTTTAAAACTCCGTTTTAAAAATACAGAAAATTAATGCAATTACACAAGTGTCCCAAGGAATTTTGTCCGCCATTAATGATAATAATAGTAATAATAATAATAATAATAATAATAATAATAATAATAATAATAATAATAATAATAATAATAATAATAATAATAATATAATATTAAGTGTCCCCAATTAGTAGAGGGTTTTTTTTTTTAACCCCATCGGCTAAATATCTGAAGGTAAAGGTAAAGGTAAAGTCTGCATACGAGCCAAGTGGCCCATCAGGCCGGAGCTTATCCCGGTTTCCTTAGCATGAAGCGACTGAGAGTATTTCTACTCCCCCCTGGATGGGATGCTAGTCCATTACAGGGTTACCCCCCAGCAAATACGGCAGCATCGATAGGTTAGCGTGGGGATAAGGTTGATTTTGTATTTGCGTGGTGTAAATGAATCCCATTTAGTATAGAATCGACTAATTACGAAACTAGACAAAGGAAATGGCATTGTTATTGTTAGCTGACTTGACTATCTTAAGAAGATGAAGCAGTTGCTTTCCGATAACACCAAATTCTAGCCATTAACACACAATCCCACTAAAGCTAGAGAAGAGAGCCTTTCTTCTTACCTCCGCAAACTACGAAAGGATTGAAAACTGATGACACAGTTTTCCAGATGATTTTACCCGGAGAGTCTTCCCAAAGTGTTTTACATGTGGCCTCCCAAAAGTTCTCGAGACAGGATGCCCCTTCCGTCCTATTGTTTCGTCAGTGAAAACGTACGATTATAATCTAGCGTCTTACCTTGTTGGAATACCTCAGCCGAAATCCACTAATCAACATACAGTTCAAGATTCATTTCGGTTTGCAGACTGGGCTAAATCTTATAAACATAATACAAGAGACTAGTCTCTTGCATAATAATGGAATAATGAACTCCTTCGATGTTTGTTCGTTGTTTACAAATGTGTCACATTTTTCAAATTTTTTTTAAACAATACAAATTTGTCTAGACAACCTGTACGCCCTTCCTGATTCGCCACCAATACTTAGTCCTGATTTAAAGAAATTCTTAGTTTGCTACCAAGAAAGCCACTTTATCCTCGATGGTCATTATTACGACAAGATTGATGGTGTTGCCATGGGCTCTCCTTTAAGCGGCGAAATACGAGATAGAAAATCCTCAACTTGTCGTGCAACATTGTTTCATTGCAAGTTTTGGGTTTATGTTTGCCGTTTTTCACCTCGCGTGGTCAACTTGTCGCACAACAAATACTTTTGTTGCGAGTTGAAGAAAGTTGTTGCGAAAATTAGAGCGCAGGTCTACTTTGAGCAACAAATTTTGGCTTTTTTGCTCGTTTTTCATCAAACTCTAGACTTGCCACAAGTCGACCTCATGAATAAACTTGCAGATTTCACCTTACACTTTGGTATAGATATGTTGATGACACTGTTTTTCCATGTTTGACAGCAAAGGTACCGCTAACGAGTTTTTGAAGTACCTCAACAGCCGTCACAATAGCATCAAATTGAATTTGAACAAGCCAAAGAGAATCCTTTTCTTGACACTTGTTAAACGCTGCCCAAACAACACTTTCGTCGCATCTGTTTACCAGAAGAAGACATTTACTGGACTCTATACTAAATGGGATTCATTTACACCAAGCAAATACAAAATCAACCTTATCCGCACGCTAATCTATCGATGCTTCTGTATTTGCTCCACCGCTTTATAATCCGCTATCGAGGATCTCAAAAGGCTTTTGCTGCAAAATGGCCTCCCTCAGGGCATCATCACTTTTAATATCAATGATGTCCTGAACAAGAACAAGAACAAGCCAAATGAACCTGTTGCAACAGTCCCAAAAAAGATGTTATTATTTTATTACCTTCTATAGATCTCCATAGCAGTCCTATTACTTAACGTCTTAAATCTTGAGTTAATCGTTTCTACTCTTTTGTTAATGTCAAAGTTATTTTTCCAAACACCCGGTGCATCAAATCCTTCTTCCCATGCAAGATCCGTCTCAACCAACCACAATTATCCAAAGTCATTTACAAAGCTAGTTGCTGGGACTAAAACAATTTTTACATTGGGAAAACAAAGCGAAGACTTCACACACGACCCGAAAACGGAACATGATCACTCTTCTGCAATCGCTGATCATGTTAAAATGGGACCATTTTGACATTTTGGCATCCCGCAAGACTGACTTCCACTGTAAGGTTAAGGAGACCTTGTTTATTCAACAGTTACAGCCAGCATTGAACGCCAATGTCAACAGTGAAAAGCTTTTAATCTTTTTTAAGAAAGCGTTTCCATTGTGTCCCTTTGTAGATAGTTTCCGTTTGAAACGTCTTGAATTTCTAATGCAGATGTTTTCTGTCTAGGTTCCAGACCCCCATTGTTACAGTATTAATAATACACACAAAAAAGTTACTCGATTCTGATTGGCTGAGAGCTGTGCAAAAAGTGTAACACCGGTGCAAAAAGTGTAACAGCAGTGCAAATTACACATCGTAATTCTCGATTATGATTGGCAAAAAGACACTGAAATTTTGTAGGCAATGATATCATGTAAACCAATGACAAGCAATGTACAAGCAATGTACAGAAACCTTGAAAAAAGTTTTCTCGAATACGAAAAAATGGCTTCAAGAAACATCTTCCGGCCCTTTTTCCGCGAAAATTTTTCCATGTTTGTATTATTAATAAGCGATCATACGGTTTTTCTCGTTCAATTTGGAATTAATTTGCACGAGTGAGTTTTTCAAAAAGCTGAAATTGCACGAGCCGCTTCGAAACCGTATGATTACCTATACAAAAAGCTTTCCAAAAATTTGTAACGGTTATACTTTTGAAAATGTATGTTGACTAGCATACGAAACGTCAAGTTTATAAAATGCGTGTTTTAAGAGCAAATCCCCACAAGAATCAAACAAAATCAAATTTCTTCGGCAAGGCTTGAAAACTCAATTTCTCTCCCCTTTTGCATATAGCGAGCCCCTAGCAAGAATACAAACAGCCTGTGTTTTTTTCCTCGAAATAGTTTTGTCTTTCTGAGAAAAACAGCTTTTTTCGATTTACCCTCCAGACTCAGTTTAGCGAGTCCCAACTGGGTTGAAAATCGACCATTTTCATTCGATTCGCATGTCGCAACCATCAAGCGCAGAAAAATTGTAATGCAACCAACTTAATGCATAACTTTTCCTTGTCCAAAACCCACAATTTCAAGAATATTGGATTAATCTAATTATTTTGCGGTGAATAAAACCAGAGTGTCCTCCAACCTTTACTTCGTCGGTCGGTGCGAAGAATTGTTATTTTGACCATGTGCCATATCACCGAATTTAAGGAGATTAAGGATTTGAATTAAGGAAGGGTAGGTCTTTCAAAATATGTAAAGTTTAGTTTGGGCAAACGATTTGGCAGTCGTCAAAAATTTATTCAAAATCGCCTAAAATCACGCCAAAATCACGCCAGCAGTGTCGAGTGCGTGACCAAGAGTATATTATCATTGTATCCGTAATCTACATACCAGTATCACTTTGGGTCGAAAAGTCAGCGTTACAAAAGTATAAATATGATAAACATGCTTACCCTCTTCGATTTGTAACATCCTGAATTTGGCAAACTGTTTCTTTCCCTGTATATTTTCAGCGACGTTTTCGACAAGGCCCACATCAGAATTTGAAGAACAACAATAACTGCCAAGTGCATATGTATTCATTGTATGTATCACAATCTCTGCTATTTGTGTCCTTTGATTTAGCAAACAGTAAACCGCTAAAGCATTATTCAATTGCAATATACGAGTTTCGAGTTTCCATTTTGAAGACATTTGAAAGTTCTCGATGTTGTTGATTTCAACGTGTAATTTGCAAATTTATACCCGAGGCAAGCGCGCGCAACACCATTTGCACATAGGGACGAGGCTGGGGATTTCTGCGGACTACAGAACGGGAAGTGCCCTTCATCAAGTAAAGAAACAAATCAAATACTTTAACTGGTCACGAGAACAGACTGTACAAGGCGAAAGTAAAGCGTCAGAGAAATCAAAATAAAAAACTGACCACCAAAGCCCGAAGAAAATCAGAAATTGACCAGCAAAGCTGCGACTGACTCTGATGTTCTCCCGATGTCTTTTAGATCCTCGTTCTAAAATTCTAACATAACAAGAAAAAAAAAATTTTTTTCCACGTTACACAGTTTACATTCATTACTTGCAAATGCTTAATGTTACATTGCCTACTTGCAATACACTATGTTACTAAACAAATAAAGAAGCCTAAGCCGTGTATTACACTGTGATAAAACACGATGCAGGGGCGTAGCCAGCATTTCTAGGAGGGGGGGGAGGTCCAAATTTTTTCCAACGAAAACAGTTGGTCTAAAATCCTTACATTACGTACATACAAGACTTTGGCGTTTACGCTACGCAAACAGAAGACGCCTTGGTTGCCGTTGAGCAAACACTGTTATCACTTCCTTGATATTTATGTCTCGGTGGTAATTGATGTTCATCAACGCCAGTCCAGACTCTCGCTCGCTTTACATGGTCGACCTCAGGCATGTTTTTAACCTTCTTAGTGCACTGAATGAATGCTCACATTCGGTTAACGTCATCGGCAATGTGCACAAAATGCGGTTCAAGGTGTGGATGTTAGGAAAGAACTCTCGATCGCATGCTGCGAGTGTCGGAACTGCACAGGTGGGAAGGTCGGCATCCTCAGTGCTGCACCCCTTTCTCTTCCATCGCAAGAGCTCAACAATCACATGAGGAGAAGGAAGGTTGTTCTCATAAATCTCCAGCGCTGCGTCAATGTCAGGATTTCTGTCTCCGACGGCTACCAGCTGAGAAAGAAGATTAAAGAGGCTGGACAAGACAGCATCATTAGTAGGATTGAAGTATGTTTTCATCTCTGATTGTAGATGGTCTAGAAGGGGGATAGCAACTCCCCTCTTATAGTAATCAGATGGTGTCTGGGCTGGCACATTGTCGCGATGCTACTGCTGATCGGTCCGGCGCGGGATGGAAGGTACAACACCTACATTTGCCGCGGTAGTTACCGCCAGATCGAACCGCTCGGATGTCTTCGATGTTGTCTCGGATGTCCTGGAGATCGTCCGTGACATTATTACTGTTAGTGTATGCCTCGTAGACAGCTAGATCTCTAGAACAACACCAATGGATCGTCTAATAATTTCGCGGGCAATTCTGAACACAGGTACATCTTGTTACACAAAAATCCCACCTCTGCTCATGTCTCCAAAAATGAAAGTGAAACGCAAATAGATACCACAATGACGTTCACCGTACTTATTGCAAGCATAAAACACAACGGAGAATTTCAGGAATCGAGAGTCCATTACACTCTTGTTGGGATAAAATCACTGTTGAAAATAGGAGAGGGGGGTTCCTTGGCGCGAGAGGGGGGGTTCCGGAACTCCTGGAACCCTCCCCTGGCTACGCCCCTGCGATGGTCATTTGAGAACGCGAGGGAAATGTTGAAAACACGAGCCGCAGGCGAGTGTGTTCTACATTTCTCGAGTGTTCTCAAATGACCAGTGTGTTTTATCACAGTGTAATACACGGCTTAGGCTTCTTCGTTTGCTTTAAAATATAGATTTTACGCGCGCAAAACAATAAAACACGCTTTTCTATGTTTTATACTCTGATAAAACATGGGTTTTGGAGCAATCAGAGCGCTCGCAGGGTCCTATCTATATTTTTATTACTTATAAACATCACTTATACGACATGTACGACACTAACTGCCTACATTACATTACACAACATTACATCATAATACACTACATTACTTGCTTACATACATCGCTTACAATACATGACATAACCTGACAATACGTTAAATTACTTACTTACTGTATGTTGTTATTGTCTAGGCCTTGCAAATTGAAACTGTGACTCCTTACGTTAATTTATGAAACTGGACCACTTCTTTAAAAAAAGTATTTTGTTTGTTTGATATAGAAGCTATGTTACGTTCAATTTTAATTTTGTCATATACAAGATTTAAGAAATCTGCGAACTGAAATTTAACGCTATTTAATGATTTGCAATAGAGGAAGTATTTACCTATGAGAATTAGGTGGTTTAGGGTTGAACAGGAAGACCAATTCGTGAGAACTCCGTAAATAATTTCATTCTTGGAAAGGCTAAGGGTCTTTTTAGAAACAGAATGATACCATTTAATAAAATCCGACCAGAAAGAACTAGCAATGGGGCACGATACGAATAAGTGATCGACCGTGTTTGATCTACGTTTGTACAAAAGAAAAAAATAATTGGGGAAGCTTCAAAGTCTTAAAAATTTCTAAGTGTAACTCTTCATCAGTGTGATCTGTTGTTTTTTTGCTTTTGTGTTACAGGTGTTTGTTTGTTGGCAATTATCACAGCCTCTTTTTCCACCGTGTTTTCCGTAGTTGGTATTTAAGTTTGCTTACGTGTCGGAGTCAAAGTGAGAAAAAGAACTTTCGTTACTTTATTTGGTTTGAGGAAAAGTAAACAAGCCAACATTTTCGTTGCATGGTCAATAGTATGAAATGAATATACAAAAAGGTAATTCTAAAGAACCAGTACTGAGATTACAATCCTTTTTAGTGTTTTTGACAGACGCTCAGCTTACAAAAATCCCCACCCCTACCCGGTGCAAAGAATTTTGCCACATGGCTATGCGAGGAATATGCAAATTAGAAAAACGGCGATCGATGGCGGCTTACAGTGTATTCGTTCGTCACTTACTGGCAATTTCTGCTTCAAAGCAGGTTGAGTGATTCTATCGAGCAGTACAACGAGCCACCAAGGTATAGGTTGCATAGGAACTTCGCAAAATCGCTTTTTGTGGTTCAAATCTACCAGACGGATGCCCGGTACAGAGGTTCCCGACTTCCAAACGGAACGCCATTGAAGAAATGACTGGAGCGAAACGTTGTTTCACAGTCAAGATATCATATCTGGGCTAAGGTGAACATATTTATGTTGATTGTGCTTTAGTAATCCGGATATTTCGAATTGAAGGGATTTAGTTAATTATCGATGCAGTGGTAATGTTTAGTCACGCTTTCGACTACTTGCGTGATTTCGATTTTTCTGTACAATTTGAATAACGCTTTGACGACTGCTTATTCATTTGCCCAAACTAAACTTTACATATCCTGGAAGACCTATCCTTATACAGCCAGAATCTAAAATATTTTGGAATTCCGAGATATGGCACTTGGTCAAAATGTCAATTCTTTTCACCAACCGTCGAACTCCACGGCGGAGAACACTCAGCTTTTGTTAACTGCCAAATAATTAGATTAATACAATTTTCCTGTAATTGTGCTTTTTTGGAAGAGAAAGAGATATGCAAAAAGTTGGTTGTATTACAACTTTCCTGCACTCAATAAATGCGGCACGCGAATCATTTGAAAATCGTCGATTTTCAGCCCGGTTGGGACTCGCTAAATTGATGCCAGGACGTGAAATCGAAAATGTCGTTTTTCTCGGAAATACCGAAATATTTGAGGAAAGAAAACACATGGCGTTTTTACCTTTACTGAGGCCTACTTATATGCAAAAGTAGGGCGGATTTAATTTTTCAAGTCTTACCGGACTATATTTGATTTTTGTGGACATTTGCTCTTAATACGTTTATTACCACCGTTTGTTTTGCATTGTTAATCAAACTACGATGGCCGAAGACCAAGAGTTCATATAATTTCAACTTTTTGAGATGAAAGCCGTGAAAGCCAAATGTGCAATTTGAAAACGAAAACAGACAAAACCACCTTAATTCAATTTCAATTGTTTATTTTCTATGAGGCCGCTTGTTTGCGGAAAAATTTTCACTGACGACTACTATCCATTCGGGATTATCCTCGGACGAGCACTATGGGCCGTTATTATAGTTCACCACTAAATTTTCTCCGATTCTTATTGGTTTAAGTTGATCACGTGAAGCGATAGTGTCCGCAATTCGTCCGCGGAGTTCCGCGGAGTCACTATCAGCCCATGAAGTGCCCGCCCGCCGAAAATACCCGGATGGATAGTAATCGTCCATGAAAATTGTCCTGTGATCAAGCGGATTTGTAGAAAATAAAAATTGAAATTGTAGTAGAGATTTTGTCTGTTCTATTTTTCAAATTTTGCATTTGGCTTTCATGGCTTTCATCTTAAAAAGCCGCTGAAAATAATTCAACTGAGTTTTGAACTAGCGCGCGGAAGAAAATTTAGTGGTGACAGGAGCCATAATGGCTCCTGGTGGTGAACAATAAAGACAATAGAGTGTTTATATCTCGGAACTATCGTTCTGATAGTTCCCCCTTGAAAATTTGATGTTCTTAAAACTAGCAGATTTGCTCTCGAAGCATCGCTTCTCGGGCAAATATTTGTTTTAAGAACATCAAATTTCCGCGGGTCAGTGGAAAGTTCCTCGCCAGAAACACTCTATTGCTTAAATAGTGCCCGTCCGAGGAAACACTACTGCTTAAATAGTGTCTCTCCGCGGATGAACACAATCGCGCTACGTGATAAATTTAAACCGATAAAAATCGGAGAAAATTTAGTGGTGAACTATAAGTAACAATTATCCTGCGAAATCGCGCGGAATATCGTCTGATACTTAGCCGACGAGGCCGTAGGCCGAGTCGGCTAAAATCAGACGATATTCCGCAAGATTGAGCAGGATAATTGTTTTATTATTCAACAAATTGATAACAAAATTGATTTCCAAGCTCGTAACATTTTTAAACCTTTCTGTCAACATTTTTTCACTTCACTTTTTCTTCCCACGTACGAAGCTACGTATATCGCCGGATATCCGTCACCTACGGATGACAGATATCGAGAGCATCATGACCATATAACAATTATTCCATGAGCCCGCGTTGGATATGAAGTGATAAAATAACCAACGAGCGCGTAGCGCGAGTTGGTTATAATCACTTCATATCCAACAAGGGCGAATGGAATAATTGTTTTAGTGAATTCTCAAACCGGGTTTTGCCGCCGATTTTTATTTCCACAATTTTACAAAGCGAAAAATTTTAAACTTGGCGCACTATTTTCCATATGACGTAAAACACCGACTATTGGCTCATAGTCGGAGTTTTTTAGCCAATCAAAAAGCTAGAAATGCAATAGTCGGAGCTGAGAATTTACTAAATTTGGATAGTGTTACAATTTGTTGAATAATAAGCAGTGATAGCTGACGAGGACGCTGCCCGAGTCAACTATTAAGCGAATAATCTTATTGTCTTAGTATGAATCTACTTGTCGTTTAAAACTTCGACTAAATCCTCTTCACAGACACTTCCAAAACACAAAGAAGTGGCCGCCAGTTTGCTGACAAGGGGTCATTACTATGGTACTCACTATCTATCACAGAATAGCTAGTGAGTGGCGTAGCCAATCAGACAACGACATTCGTGATAAAACAGTAGTAGATTTATACTAATATTAAATAGGGAAAATTCCGCGGCGAAAATAAAAAATTCATATCTTCAAGCTACCGTGTAATTTTCTTTTCATCATATAGATAAAGTGTCTGCTTGCACAAACAACCGTGAAATATCGAGAAATGACGTCATCAAGATGCATGGAAATACGGTACTCGAGTAGTTTCGTATGACACAATGACACAGTGGAGAATTTACAGTGTTTATTTATTAACACTACATTAATTTACATTATTCTAATTGGGTTACCAGTGAATAATGCCTTCTTAATTTTACAAATTCTTGTCTAATTTCATTACGGCAGCAAAAGATTTAACATTCGTTTATTTTGTCTTGCCTAACGTATTTTCTTTCTTGTTCAGACGCGCCGTCAATCTACTTGTGTCAGCGTTGACTATCCCGAATAGAATTTAACATTAAGGTGTCAGAAGAAAAATTGAAAAATCGTGCAAAAGCTTACCAACATTTTAAAATTTTGTGTTGCGCAAATTCCATAATCTAACTAAAAACATACGCGAACCCTCCAAAAATTTCTACGGATCCTTGCAATAGCAAAGCGCGCGAAGTCTAAAAATAGAATGCAAATCACTGAATTCCCCGCGAGACTCAGTCGACATAAGCTTGTTCTGAGGGAAATACAGGGAATATAAGCGAAATTTTTGTTTCACAAGTGCTTTAGGAACACCGGCTTTTGCCCTTAAAGAAATCTTGAAAATCATCCAACATTCCAGTTTGTTTGTCTGAGTCTTGTCTGAGTCATGACGTCACTCGCGCGCTTCGCTATTGGGGAAAAAGCGTGACTTCTTCAGTGGTTAACCATCGTCAAGGGTTGTAAATTTGAACTCAGATCAGTCGCAGTGCTTTCATGACACTCGTTGCTACAGCAACAGCGACCAATAGGAAGGGATTCACGAGATGGCCACCTGACCCAGTGGTGTCCGGCTCTGGAAACAGAAGATATCATCATTGCAATGAGTGCAAGTGGGAAATAATTTTGCCTAAAACGGTTCCTACTCAACCCCTATCACAACTGTTACGTTATTACAAGAAACACTCTGATTATTCTCACCGCAGTCCTTGCTCGGGCGATACTCTTTGAAGTCCTCTGGTTTGTTTGAGAGGATATCATCAAATTTCTGCACGGGTTGACTAGATTGATCCGCTGTAAATATAAGTAAAAAGGTCTAAAACAAGACATTCTAGGATATAGGACCATCTTCAGTTGTCAAGCTAGAGAGCGGAAAAACGTACTGCGCAGCTTTCTGCGCATCCCCAGTTGCCCTACTTGCGGGCTCAGGTTATCTGTTTACAAGCTGCAATGGTTTGCAATGTTGGAAACAGCGGCGGACTGTAATAAGGTACGCGAGGATGTCGCTTGGTTGATTTATTTATACTTGGGCAAGCATGACATTTTTTCGGCATTTCATGGTAAAGAAAACAAGTTTCCCCCTGCCTGCTGAGAGGCTCTCTACCTTATATATGCAGTGGGTTGCTTACAAACGTACAATATAGTGCTTGAGGATAAAACCTCTCTTTTCGCCAAAATTTCTTGTGTACCGCGGAAAAATTAAGGGTTAAGAAACCGTCTTAAAGTTAATTTTGTCCGAAAAAAGTTGAATTCCCATGAAAACAATACACCAG